>JAGKTI010002649.1:44926-64848 GCA_018397915.1 Birgus latro | reverse complement strand
AGAACAAGGAGGTTTTAGGAAGGGAAGAGGTTGTGTAGACCAGATATTCATTCTTAGATCCTTAGTGGAAAAGTTTCTAGAGAAGGGCAAGAAGTTGTATGCAGCCTTCATGGATCTGGAGAAAGCATATGACAGGGTGGATAGACAAGGATTGTGGAAGGTATTAAGAATATATGGAGTGGATGGGAAGTTGTTGAAGGCAGTGAAGAGTATGTATGAGGGTGCTAAGGCTGCAGTGCGTGTGGATGGCAAACTGAGTGAATCTTTCCATTTGAAGGTTGGATTGAAACAAGGATGTGTCATGTCTCCATGATTGTTCAATCTGTATATGGATGGGGTTATAAAAGAGATACAAGGTCGGGCAGTGGATGTTGGAGCGGCCCTAGTGAGAGAGGGCAGTATTTGGAAACTCCCTGTACTCTTGTTTGCAGATGATACTGTGTTGTTGAGTGAAGACGAAGGAGAGCTGCAAGGCTTGGTAGATGAGTTTGGGAGAGTGTGTAAGAGACGGAATCTAAAGGTGAATGTGGGGAAGAGTAAAGTGATGGTCTTCGAGAGAAGTGAAGCCAATGAATGTACAGTGAGATTGGATGGGAAGGATATGGAGAATGTGAGTGAATTTAAGTACTTGGGCAGTGTGATCAGTAAGGATGGAAGTCTGGAGGGTGAAGTGCTCGAAAGGGTGCAGCAGGGAAGGAAGGTTGCTGGTTCGTTGAAAGCAGTGATAAGAAATAGGGAGGTGAGCATGGAAGTGAAAAAGTTGTTACATGACAGTATTGTGATACCAACTCTGACATATGGAAGTGAAGCTTGGACCCTGTTGGAAGGACAGAAGTCAAGAGTGAGAGCAGTGGAAATGAGTTATTTGAGAGGAGCATGTGGAGTCACATGGAGAGACAGACTAACAAATGAGGAAGTGAAGGAGCGTTGTGGTGTGGTTGAAGACATGATGGGAAGCGTTAGGAGAAACACGTTAAGGTGGTTTGGGCATGTGGAGAGAATGGAGTGAAAGACTGATGAGGAGAGTGTATGTGAGTGAGGTGGAGGGGGCGAGAGGGAGGGATGGAGTGGAGAGGTATATGAGAGAGGGGGGTGTGAGTTGGGAGCGTGGTAGTGAAATGGCAGGGGACAGAGTGACATGGAGGCGATTTGTTTGTGGCCACCCCATTCAGGATTGAGGCGTCTGGCAATAGATAGATAGATAGTTCTGCTGAAGGGAATTCTGGTAGTCAAAAGAATGAAAAATACTGTATTATGATTCACCTTTGGACTCTGACAAACATTGTCAGCTGAACAAAATAGTTTGGATGTAGCCTGAATATACCACACAAGAGTGTCCATGACTGCATACTGATAATGTGTTTTCTGTTTTTCTTCTTGCTATTTCCAGACAACTTTATACACATTAGGAAAGACAGTCTGAAGTAGTGTCAAAAATACTTCTAATTAACTCTTTACTATACTGGCCTGGGAGGAAAGTAGAGTCCCAGAGGATTGGAAGTCGGGTAAAATTATTCCTCTGTACAAAGGAAATGGGGAAAAAGAAGTGTGTGGTAATCATAGTGTAATAGGAAAAGTATATGGTAGGATACTTATTGACAGAGTTAGGGAAATAACAGAGGAATTAATTGGAGAAGAATAGTGAGGTTTTAGGAAGGGAAAAGGCTGTGTAGATCAGATATTCATTTTTAGGTCTTTAGTGGAAAAGTTTCTGGAGAAGGGAAAGAAGTTGTATGCAGCCTTCATGGAATTGGAGAAAGTATATGACAGGGTGGATAGACAAGGACTGTGGAAAGTATTAAGAATATATGGAGTGGATGGGAAGTTGTTGAGTGCTGTGAAGAGTATGTATGAGGGAGCTAGGGCTATGGTGCAAGTGGATGGCAAACTGAGTGAATCTTTCCATTTGAAGGTTGGATTGAAACAAGGATGTGTCATGTCTCCATGGTTGTTCAATCTGTACATGGATGGGGTTAGAAAAGAGATACAAGGTCGGGCAGTGGATGTTGGAGAGGCCCTAGTGAGAGAGGGTAGTGTTTGGAAACTCCCTGTACTGTTGTTTGCAGATGATACTGTGTTGTTGAGTGAAGACGAAGGGAAGCTGCAAGGCTTGGTAGATGAGTTTGGAAGAGTGTAAAGAGAAGCGGAATCTAAAGGTGAATTTAGGGAAGAGTAAAGTGATGGTCTTCGAGAGAAGTGAAGTCAGTGAATGTACAGTGAGATTGGATGGGGAGGATATGGAGAATGTGAGTGCAATTAAGTACTTGGGTAGTGTGATGAGTAAGGATGGAAGGCTCGAGGGTGAAGTGCTTGAAAGGGTGCAGCACGGAAGGAAGGTTGCTGGTTCCTTGAAAGCAGTGATAAGAAACGGGGGTGAGCTTGGATGTGAAAAAGTTACTGCGTGATAGTATTGTGATACCAACTCTAACCTATGGAAGTGAAGCTTGGACCTTGTTGGAGGGGCAGAAGTCAAGAGTGAGAGCAGTGGAAATGAGTTATTTGAGAGGAGCATGTGGAGTCACATGGAAAGACAGACTGACAAATGAGGAAGTGAAGGAGCATTGTGGCGTGGATGTGAATGTGATAGGAAGCGTTAGGAAAAACACATTGAGGTGACTTGGCCATGTGGAGAGGATGGAGACCAAGAGACTGATGAGGAGAGTGTATATGAGTGAGGTGGAGGTCAAGGATGAGATGGAGGGATGGAGTGGAGGCATACATGTGAGAGGGGTGTGTGAGCTGGGAGTAGGGCAGTGAAAATTGCGGGAGACAGAGTGACATGGAGGCAATTAGTTTGTGGCCACCTCTTACAGGATTAAGGCATCTGGCAATAGACAGATAGACAATATTTTCTCAAGATTCTCCTGAAGTTCAGCAAAATTGTCTGGTGGTAGAGAGAATAACGTATCAAAGATATCAGCTGATCTGAGGTAATAAATATGTAGTGTAACCAGTTGGAATTTCTGCCTAACCTTCTGCCTTGTCCTTTACTGCCTAATGCCTCATCCACAGTCAGCATGATGTTACCCAAAGCTCCCTACTTTTCACTTGCAACAACAGTATAAAGTGTGTTGTGAAAAATACATATAGCTTTTAATAAAACAAATCTCAGTGTTAGCCAACATTTAAACATGAAAAGATTCTTAACCAAGGCCACACACAACTGAACCGATGGGGTGAAATTGTTTTAGATGATGACCCAAGTAATGTGGAGTTTGATGATTCTGCATTGTGATTAAATCTGGCAGCTTCACTGGAGATGTACTGTATTGCAGTAATACTGTATTTCTGATGGATAACGGTTTTGCAAAAGACAGATGAGGAGAAGAGAAAATAAGAGACTCTGCACTAATCCATAAAGAGAGTATGACCAAGTGGTTCCCAAGCTTGCATTAAACTGGTGAACGTATGTTAATAAAGTAAGACTTTTGGATATATTTTTGTGAATGATGAAATACTTTCAATAAAGCCAGAAATGTGAAAAGTTCAGGCATTGGATGAACAACAAGAACCATAACATGGTGGTGATGGGTGAATGTCAATGGATACTGCCGAGGTGATGTAAAGATAAATAAATAGGGTATCAGTAATTATCAAACTAAAGTTTGGATCTTTTGTGTTTGGTGCATTTTCTTGCATTCTTATGTAAATGTTGTCACTAATGCAGTTTTTTAAGCTGGTTCCAAATTTGAACTTAATTTGCAGATTTTTTTTTTTTTTAGTTAGGTTGGGTTGTTAGTTAATTATTAGGTCAGATAATAATAATAACAAATAATATTTAAGTATAAACACAAAAGGTCCAGAATCTAAGGTACGCCGTCATAAGCATTCGATGAACATAAGCATTTGTGGTGGATCTGCTCAGTGGCGCTGCTCTGAAGACAGCTGTAACGAGTGGATTTCTGCCAGAAAAGGGACGTGGTTTGAGGGTGGCATGCTTCTTTTATCTACCATAGCTGTATTTATCTACACATGGAGCAAGGAGGTGAATGTTGTACTTAAATATTTGCTATTATTATTAACTAACATAATTATTATTTCATTCATTCATTCATCATCCAATCCTACGTTGCCCCCACGAGGAGTGTAGGAGCCCGGGGCTAGGCAAGGTGGTCCTGACATTTACGATGAGAGTGACCAGCCTCACTCATCCCTGAGTGGCATTACTTGAGCAACAAACCCCAACCATCCCTTGGATATAAACCTTCACCCTCTCAATCCAATTGCAGCGTCATAATAACTCTCTAAACCACCAGGTGCCATATTAACCTAACCTTAAAAAAAAAAAAAATCCCCCAAAAGTTCAAATGTGGAATCAATTTAAAAAACTATTAGTGATGAAATTTACATAAAAAAGGAAGAATGTGCACCAAACACCAAGGATCCTGACATTTATACAACAGGTATCAACTCTGCTGGTAATGCAGTTCTCCAACTAAATGCAACATGTCACCTATATTATAAAGTCTAATTACAATCTAGCTAAACCGAATGGAGTAGTTTCAACAAGAAATGTCCTTTTACATATGTACTTGTTTTATTTTTTGCATGTGACAGTCATACACTTCAATACTGAATCTTCTAACAACTTAAGGTAATATAAGTGAGAAATACTATCACAGTTTGTGAACTTACTATGTTCCATAAAAACTTTCTGAAGGGATATTTAATAATCTTCCTTTAACCAACTTCTGTGTGACATTCTTAATGAAAAGAAAGCACGAAGAAAACTTTTTTTTTTAAATAAAGCTTTCTTGGCAGGAAGACATTAATAACTACACTCATCATTAATACATTGCAGTTTGAAGCACAGGCATAACATAAGACACACCTGCATTAACCCCTTCAATCCAGTGAAGTACAGTAGTAGTTTTTAAATCTTGCTACGTCCAGATGATTTTATTCAGCTTCCCTTACTGAAAGGGTTAATGAATGTTACTTCTAAGCCCTTTTCAAAATGTCTTTCCTATGGTGAGTAAAATTATCTGAAGACAGTAAGAATAAAGTAAAAAATATAACATAGGATTGAGGGGGTTAAAATACTGTAACTAAACGTCTGGTCCACAATATCACTTCTGTGTTGCACAGTTAAAGGAAAAAGTACAATATTTTGGTTCTTGAGAGAGGGAGTCAATTATAGTTCATCCACCTTAACTTGGCAGAGGTTTTTCTCCCTCTGCAGCTTGTTTTTCACAGTGCAGTGACAGCAGTAAGACAGTACAGTACTAGGGCTCTATATCCTTTCCATGGCACTTTGCAACTAGAACTAGCATCATATTCTGGTGTTCAGTCCTTTTTATTTATTTATTTTTCTTTTTTTTTTCACTTAATCTTGCCACCTCTTGAGTCATATTTAACCTACGGCAGACTGGATGAGGTAGATATAGCCTTAATAAACCCCTTCAGCAAGAGAGATCTTACCCAAGTTGGATAATAATGTCTGGTAGCAGGATGAATAAACCAAAAAGGATGTCATCTATGGATTCAAAGGGTCCACCTCTTGTTATTGCTCAGAATTCAAGATGGAAAGTTTAGGCCATATTATGGACACAGCATCAGACACTAGCATTCAGCTTGGCACGACATGAGTGTAGAGACTTGGAACACAGGTAGAAGAGGCTGTGTAGTATGGTCAGAAAATCTTTGCCCAAGAATAAAACAAAATTTTGACCATATTACTGTATTATAATTAAGACCACAGGTGTGAGTAAGATCCCACATTTTTGGTGGTCACATACTATATGGAACATTTGTACCTGTCAGATGTAATCACCCTGTATTCCACTGCTGGAGAGGGATGCTTTCACAAGATGGTACTGATAAATCCAGACAGTGGAGCTGCCCAATTATACAAATGTCCCTCAACTTCCTCACAGTCCCTATCTCCCAAAAGGAGGATTGTGGACTGTTAGAAAAGGGCAGTGTCAACCTGCAGTCCACTGAGTTTGCATCCAGATAAGTCTGGAATAATAACAACCACAGGTCTGCATCTGACACTTAAGGATGCTGTAAGCAGTGATACAGAAAGATCAGAGCTGTGCTTCAGAAATTATCAAAAACTGTGGGCCTGTCCACACCTCCATGCACTCAGTTTTGAAAATAAAATCAATAATACTCAACTCTGACACAGCTTGAATCTAAGTTCCTATGGCAGGTTGAGAATCTCCTTACTTTCTGGAACTGACATTAGACTGTAATGTCTGTTTAGGAGGCTTTCCAACTCCTCTTCCTTAGTAAATTTATGATCATTTTTATATTTTCTATAGTATTATATAAATATCCCCAATTCTGTATTTAAATTTCCATTGGCAATAGCCAAAGATACCTCTTGTTCCTGTGACAGTATTGCTGTATATAATTTCTCTTGTTTAATGCTTAATATTTTCTGAAGTATATATTTGCCAAAAATAATATTTTGTACTGCTTTTATTTACTTAATAAATATTGTATCTCGCATGCCTTAAAAGGGGTCAATCGGAATTACCCTCTAATTATTTTGCATTTTACAAAGTATTATTCTCTTGTATGTTGTTCATATCTGTATCATTTTGACATATACTGCAAAGACAGCAAAAATACAAGGGTGGTGAAGAGGGATGCCTTTTTATGAGTGACACTGACATAATTGGGTACCAGTTGCCTGGTTATACAAACATCCCTTAGCTCTCTTTCTGTTCTGCAAAAGAAGAATGGTGAACTGTAGAAAAGCAGCTTCAGCCTGCAGTCCACTGGGTTCATCTTTCATATGAGCCTGGGGCCACAAAAACACCACCATACAAGAATATATTACTGTACTAGATACAGAAATAAACTGTTAAGGGAACAGTATTGGGGAGCCTCCTTGGCCAACAAGAATATAAATACTATTCTGAAGGTCCCCTGTACCTCTTGTTATAAGCTTTGGAATGACTTTTTTTTCATTTCTGATTCAAAAGTAAAGATGAAAGCATTATTTGGTATTCCCTCCCACCAGCAGATAAAAACATAAGCCACAGACGTGTATCACCTGCTATGGGCTTAACCATCATCTCGCTTTGAACTCACCCTCACTCTTTTTTTGCCCCCGACTGCATCATGCTTCCTGGTGTAAGCAGTTCTGGGCAGGAGATCTGCATCACTGTAACCCATAGAAGTTCTCACCAACACTTGCCTGCTATCTAGTGGGGCCACATGTATAAATTACAGTGATACAAAACTCCCACCTGTACCTGCCTATACCAGCAAGTGTCTGGTGTGGATGTGGCCTCAGAGTGAATGGATTATTCACTGACCCATGGTTTAGTCTGCTGGAGGGGAGGATACTAATGCTTTCAAGTGTACATTATCCATCAGTTGTACTCATCTCTGTACATTAGCGTTATAAAAACTTGTGACTGCAGAAATGTTCTTGAAGTGTGTCTTTCTGATACATAGCCCCTTCAGTGGGATTGGTTTCTTTATGTAATTTTCTTGCTGCTGACAGATGATTTTATTCATCAAAAGGAAGCTCTCTCTTGTAATAAAGTGGTTAACGAAGACCATTTCTAATCTTGTCAACATAATGCACTTGTTCTAACTTAACAAAGACCTTTAACTTTTTCAGTTCACCTGATGGCCAAGTATTGTTACACTCGTGGGTTAATTTTACTAGCACTCAGAGCAACTCATTTCTACCTCATAACTGTGGCTCATTGCATTTCATGTAATCATGACTTAGTACTGAACTGAGTATTGCTCAGTTGTCAGGGAAAAATATACCATCTATACCAGATGCCTCTTCTATGCTGAATAATATCTTCTGAAAGCAGAAAGACTTAAATATAATAGATTATTTTACTAATGAGGTTCAGCAGTGTATCCACATTCTTATAACTGTAAGGAAACCACTGAAATTTACATAAGAAAACTGCAAAGTGTGTTAGAATGTTGCATTAATGTATACCTGTACAAATACAGTAACATATAAGTATCCAACCAGCAAATCACACTCACTTGTCAGCAGCAATAAGTCTGTCTCATTGCAGCTGACTGTGAATTCAGTAATGACAGTATGGTACGTCACTAATTTACAAAAAAGTGATCCAACAAAACTGGCTTTTTACAAATATGTATATCAAGTACTACATTGTGAACTTTACTTTAGTGGCTCCACTGTATTACAGCATTCTTGTACTAATGACACAATATTATTATCTGATAAGTCAAACTGCATTATTGGTGAGAGGTAGAATAAGGAAACTGATAAATATATCCTCATGTCACTGGTGTGTAGACCTGACTTGGTATGTAATGTCATTAGATGGCTCAAATAATGTATAAAGCTAATAATGGTGATGAGGAGATTTGTCAGTACATTATTTTAAAAACAGGTAATGTTTGCAAGTAAAAATGCCTCCATGACTGCCTGTCCATACCCAGTGGATTGTTGTCAATAGCCACTCTCAGCACTTTGTACTCCTTAGTTTCATGCTCTGGACCCTCCCAATCTTGTCACCTCATGCACTGCATTCTTACAGCCATAATCATCCTAACTCTTCCCCACCTAAAAATAAAGTGAGATAGGATTCAGAAAACAAGGAAAGAGAAATCTATAAACCTAGCAATCAACCCTACAATAAACTGTAAATTGGTGACTTACTATACAGCTATCACACTAGTACCGACTGCAAGGTCATCCATTATATTAATTAAAAAAAAGTGACTAGAATATAAACTTATTTTCAGATAAAATCTGAGACTGCTTAATATTTATAAACATCTGCATGTGTCCACACACACACACACACACACACACACACACACACACACAAACATCACCACCACCAAGCAGCCAATACCACTACACACAAAAAAAAACACACAAGACACATAAGAGCATATTCTGGTTTGCACAGGAGACTTTGAAGCACTTCATCCTTATCAATGTACTTTGCATTTTACACCTTTGCTATCCTCTCATGTGGTACTGTAGTTATATCTTCTGAATACTGGTATTGGCTGCATCATCATCATCATCATCATCATCATCATCATCATCATCATCATCATCATCATCATCATCATCACCACCACCAAGCAGACCTATTTTCCCACCAAACACTGGGATAAGGTACGATCCAGAGAACACCAATAACACAGATAAAAAATAATATACAAAAACAGCCAGTCCCAATTAAACATCCTTAATGTGTAGCAGCTTGAGACTGGGTGACCAGCCCACTTCCCTTAGTGGCATTATATGGTCAAAAAAATTCCTGTCACCTATTAGGGATTGAACCTTTGCAATCATGTCACTCCAAATGGGGCATTCAAACCATCAGACCTCCAGGCACCCCAGTGACAAGAAGATAATAATAGTAATAATGGTAACTGTATTATTTATAAATGCTCCATCATGGCTGAATGCATTAGCCTTGGTCACTTAATGGCAGCTCTCCACACTGCTTGATCTCTGGCAGCCTCCCTATTCAGTCCCTTATCCCTGAGGTCACACTCTGTGACCTTATCCCAGGTCTTTTTTGGTCTGTCTCTCACAACTCTACCCCCGACGTTTACACTTCTCACCTTCCGCACCCATTTGTCATCCTCCATCCTCTCAACATGCCCAAACCATCTCAGTCTACCCCTCCTTAACACAACATCAGTACACTCCAGTCCCATCCTTCCTAATTATGACAAAAGTTAGTAGTAGTTCGTTCGTTTTTGAAGGCTCCAACATGCTTGCATGTGTCGGCCTTGGTCACCTAATGGCGGCTCTCCACGCTGCTCGATCTCTGGCAGCCTCCCTATTCAGTCCCTTAACCCTTAAGTCACATTTAATGACCTCGTCCCATGTCTTTCTCGGTCTACCCCTCCGCCAATATTAACACTTCTCACCCTCTGTACCCAATTATCATCCCCCATCCTCTCCACATGTCCAAACCACCTCAGCCTACCTCTCATCATCACAACACCAATACACTCCAGTCCCATCCTACCTCTCAACTCTTCTATCGTAAACCCAGCCCCCCCAGGCCTTGCACGCAGGGATGCACTGCACATCCACCTAATCATTGTCATTTCTGTACGTTTAAACCTGCGAATATCCTCTTCCTTTACTGCCCAGGTCTCACTACCATACATCATCACACTCCTAACACATGCTGCATACAAAGACCCCTTAGCACGTAAGGAGAGTCCTCTCAATGTCAGGAGAGGCAACAGCTCCCTGAACTTCTTCCAACCACTTCTCACTCTAGCAACCGAGCTAACTCCAGCCCCACCTCCGGCACATAACATGTCTCCCAGATAACAAAACTCCTCCACATACTCAAGAGACTCACCTGCAAGTTCAACCCTCTCACGCCTAACAATCTCCACCTGCTCTCCCCAACACACCGCACACATGAAATCAGTATTTTCTCGCAGTCTACCTCTAATACCACTACATCTCTTGTGCACCCATCTATCACAAACACTGCACAAGCTGGAATTACTTCCCACACCCATGTGGCAAACTGCACATGGCCACTCTCCCTCTCCTCTTATTGTACCGCCACCAACCCTAGATATCATCACTTTTGTTTTATCTGCATTTATCCTTAAGCCCTTGTACCCCATACCATCTCTCCACTTCTTAAATCTTTCCTCAGCCTCCCCTTCATTCTCAGCAATCAACACCAAATCATCAGCATACAACATCTCCCATGGGAGTCCATCTCTGAAGTCACGTGAGAGGGCTTCAAGCACCATGATAAACAACAAGGGACTCAAAACTGACCCCTGATGCACACCAACATTCACGGGAAACTCATCACTCAAAACTCCATTCACTCTTACCTGAGTGCGAGCACCCACGTACATGGCCATAACCACCCTAACCAGCCACTCTTCCAACCCCAGCTTTCTCATTGCCCACTTCACCACCTCTCTAGGGACTTTGTCAAAGGCCTTTTAGTAGTTATAATAATTCATCATCATCTAATCCAGTGTTGCCCCATGAGGAGCGTAGGAGCCCACGGCTAGGCAAGTTGGTCCTGACATTTAAGATGAGAGTGACCAGCCTCACTCATCCCTGAGTGGCATTATGTAAGCAATTAACCCCAACTACCCCTTGGCTATAAACTTGCACTGGCTCAATTCAACTGGAATACCTTAATTACCCATTATACCACCAGATGCCATAATTTGGTTATACGGTTACCACCCAGTGTAGTAAATGGTTTCCTGGTGTTCAGGAAACCATTTGATGTCACTCAGTGTAGAGCCACCTGTAGACAGAAGGAAAAGACAATGAATGAAGGAAAGAAAGAAGGAAGGAAGAGAGGAAAGGGAAGGCACCTGAGTGTAGCACTATATCAAGTGCGTGGATGGTGAGTGCCCCCACCAACCACTTTCAGTAAAAATAATAATAATAGTAGTAATAATAACAGCCTGACCTTTTTGTTTCTCAACAGCATCAGCTCTTCCAAAGGACTTACTTAGTTTTCAAAAATCTTTACATCAATACAGGTACAAGACTTAAGACATCACTTATATACAGTAAAAATTTCGTCAATGGAAGTGGC
The DNA here is from genome assembly GCA_018397915.1 of Birgus latro. NCBI lineage: Eukaryota > Metazoa > Arthropoda > Malacostraca > Decapoda > Coenobitidae > Birgus > Birgus latro. Next base: position 53,323 of record JAGKTI010002649.1, on the reverse strand, counting down.
AGTAACTAAACATTATAATCATCCATCATGACACTTCTCCCAGGACCATAGCTTCTTGAGATGAAAAAGGGTTTGAGCTGCCCCTTGCAAGGTTCAGCAAAAGTCAATTGTCTCATGGATGATGGCTGTATAACATAAAGGTTGTATATTAAAAAGACTGACCAGAAAAAGATGATATTAAGGTGTAAAGTGCAAAATAAATCACCAAAGAGGAAGCATCAAGAAATCCCCTATGCCAGTGGGACTATCCACTCGTTCACACATCACCATTCAGGTTTCACAGCAGATCTTTCGTGTGCTCAGTGTACAGTGCAATTCTCACTTGATACTCCTTCATGACATAATGTGTGATTCTTTTACTAACAGTGAAAGAACTTATTTGTATGTATGAATATAGTCAGCCCCTTGAAAATGGTGATGAGTTTGATTAGTTTATTCCTGATGTCTCAAAGTCGTTCTGTTTAACTTTGGGTAGATCTCTTGTTATGAAGGCGTAAATGAAGGCTTTATCTAACCTCCTCAGCTTGAGAAGGCTTTCACTTAATCTCCCCAGTTTGAAAAGTCTCTCATTAACCTCTCCATTTTACAAAGTTTCTCATTTAACCTCCCCAGTCTGAAAGTCTCATTTAGCCACCCCAGTTTGAAAGGTCTCTCATTTAACCTGTCCAGTTCAGCCTCATTTAACCTCTCCAGAGTGAAGTCTCATTTAACTTCTTCAATTTGAAAACTCTCTCCCAGGCTACATAAAACTGTCTGATGGTACTAAGAATTAACTAATAACATCACCGAATTCATGGGATCAACCACTTCACTCTGATGACATTTATGAATTTTATTCTTACTACCTTGAGATGACTGTATTCATTCAGGCGAGGCTTTTCAAACTGCAAGGGTTCAATACAGCCTTCATTAATCCATGAAATGCAAGAGATCTTCCAAGAAGTTGATTTTAAATGCCTAGAGGTGGCAAGAATAAACTAAAAATCAGCATCACCAGCTTCACAGGCTTAATGCATATACAGTAATATAATAGCCTGTTCTATCTGTCATCCTCATTATTGGAAACTGACTAATTTCTTTTGGACACTCTGCCCTAACTCATGCAGTCCAATGATGTACTTTGTATGTTATCAATTCTATCTTCAGATATTTTTATTCAGCACAGGAGAGATTATTTGAACTTGAGGGCTGGAGATGGCCTTTACTTACTCTTTCACAACAAAGGCCTCCCCATATTCCACTTTGGAGAGATTTTCAATTGCAGAGGGTTATATAACATTCACTAACCCTTTCGCTATAAAATGCCCCTCCGAGATGAATAAAAAAAATTATCTGGTGGTAGCAAGAATAAAAACTGGAAATGCATCATCACAGTGAATGGGATCATGTAACTTATGCACACAGTCAGCCCCATTAACAAGTAACCTAAATTATAAAAACTATAATTACCATAACAGCCATCCCCATTTACCCCATTTGAGGTGTAGGGGCCTGAGGCTAGGCTACCACAGTCCAATGCATTTAATGGTAGATGGCCAGCCCACTTCCCCTGGTGGCACTACATGATCAAATACTGCCAGTCACCTCCTGGAAGTGGAACCTAAGAAAGGCCCTCACTCAAACTGGGGCATTCTAACCACTAGACCACCAGGCACCTGTTCTTTATCACACTTGTCATAAACACTGATCTCTATGAACTTTGCATTTACAATTAACCTTTATTCATGTAACAAACTATGACACACTATTAAGTACGAAGTCTGATGGCTCTATCATCAGCAAAAGTTTGCTGACAATCCCTTGCCAGTGATGTGTCTTGCCTCTCATTTCTCACTCCTCCCTGATCATCAGAGAGTGTCTTTCCTTCTCATACACTGTTATGTACATCATCTTCACAATCCCTTGCCAGCACTGTGTCCTGCCTTCGATTTTTTCATCCTCTTCCTCAAATGACATAGTGTCCTTCCATCTCATACTCTTTTGTTGTGTGCTTCATGTTCTTATCACATAAAAACATTTCATGTAACATCTTTCATTGCAAAAATTATCTATTCTTCATTTTCTTACTCATTAGCTGTGTGCTTCATATTACTACCACGTAAAAAGATTTCACATAACATCTTCCACCATAAACAGACTTCATGTAAAATCTTACATCACCACAGCTGGCAGGGATAGTATGTACAAGTCCTGCCACACTCTTCTCTAAAGATTGACACATGTTACAATTATTGGTGGCAATCTGTAGAGCTGCACTTTCTGATGATGCTTCTTAATACAAAGCTAAGAAATGATGTGGTACTAATCCAACCAACAGATTGACATAACCCAACCTTCAGTTTGATACATAAAATCTTTACTGGCATACGCTGTTGAAATCAGGGAAATGTTAGAGCTTATCCCTCTTTAATAAAGTCTTATGAGCCACAGGACAATCCAAGTATCATAAAGTATGTCAGACGCTGCAGCCAGTTATATTATTGTGTTTTCAAAAGCTTAGTCACCTAATATATGATGTAATGAATCTTCCTTTGCTTTTTACTGTACATATATAAATAATCCTTGGTGTTTTATAATTTCACTCGGTGAGACTCCATTTATTTTCGCAGCATTAAACCTCGCTGAGTAAAACATCATCATTAATATCCATACAACATTGGAACCTACAGGAACCTACCCAACAAAAAACATACTCGTAAAAAAAATATATACTGTGCATATATATATATATATACTGTATATATATATATATATATATATATATATATATATATATTTATATATATATATATACTGTATATATATATAATCAGTAAAAACTACCTCCCTTCCTCATCATGGACACAACAAATGTGTAGTAATAAAGTCTTAGGTGTTACTTACTGACACTGCTCACTATGTAGAACACTTAGAAGTAACACTGACAAGTATCACATCAACAGACTGTAAATATAGGATTCTTTTGGTATAACTTGGGGTCTGTGGCAGATTTTGAGGATAGGAATATGGTGTTGGGGCCGAATCATAGGTAGGGTTCTGGAGAGATGAGGGAAAGGGATATGTACAGTACACTGCTAATTTTATGGGTGAGTTGCCTGTATCCTTGTGTTAACCATTTGTGTCATAAATAACTGTGTGTATGTGTATATCAGCTACTCTTACTAGCACTAAACACTCTAGCTCATATTTAGGGACTCTGCTCTTTGTTTCAAAAATGTAACCATGTCCAGGATCCATTCATGTAATATAAAATATAAGTATAAATTCACATTAACTGAAATTTATTTGTATGGAACTTATTACATCATCCTTATCTAATTCAATTCCAAGACACTTAAAAAGGAGTGCAATCTTAGTCAAAGTTTTAATTCATTCACATCCTGGTATAGTTTGACATAGGCAATGGAGCCCACAGTAGTGAACTTCCTTCTTTCATCAGGTCAAATCAGTTGGGCTCGTATTCTTATCAGCCAAGGAGGCTTTCAAGCACCTCTTCCTTACCAGTTTATTTTCCTTATTAATCCACCACCCAATTCATCACCTCCCCATCAGGTGTGTACATGCCCAGGGCTAGGCTATTCAATTCAGAGTGACAGTTGCTTGCCCTTCGGTGGCATTATGTGAGCAATAAACCCTAACCTTCCCTTAGAATTAGACTCTTATGGGCCATGTCTGGCTGGAGCACCTTGACTCACTAGGCCATCAGGTGTTCTGCTTATTACACCTTACTACTGTCTTGCATGTTATTTATACCCATGTAACATCTACTTAGACTGAGTAAAATACAGATGAGATTATTAACACTTTCCCAGGCCAGTCTCGTGTAACTTTTCTATCCCGTTCCCGGGCCGGGGGTGAGTTTGCAGCAAAATGAAGCTGTGTTGCCTGTGTTCACCAAATTGTTGTGCCACATATTTGAGCCATGAAAAATCGCTCCTACAAATGATGCACCAGCGCGTCATCAGCCTGGAATCAGTTGACCAACAGATCATGCGTTAGTGTGTCATCAGCCCACAATAGTGTAAACGAGCCGTGAACAGAAATAAATGGATAAGATAAAGGCACTAGGACACCACCTTAACTGACAGGAATACGAACCTTGGTCTTACTGAACTAAGGGAGGGACCAGAAGCGTATTGAGTAGTAATTGTAGCTTTGCAGAGCGCAGGTTCCTCTCCATGTGAACCTCTCCTACTTTTAACACAATACCAAAGTTTAATTAGCTTCAGTGCCACCACTGCAGGGCTTTTATTTGTTACTAAGCGTATTATACAAGCTTATACAGTATAGTACATATTTTTACAGGTTGGTGACACATAAGCATATATAAGCTTTCCTTCTCATGTGCTCTCATATATTTGGACTCCTGATGGCTATACTGCAAGTCAGCTTAACCCCTGGACGCCAGGTGATTTATACCACCGTCAACGTCTGTACGGGCATTTTTCCTAAAATTGCTTGTTTTCAAACCTTAATATCTCGGGAAGTATAGCAGTTAAGGAAACAAATTAAAAACCTAATTACTCAACAACTCTTCTTCTTGTGAATAAAAGCATCCCCAGGTCTTTAGGTGGTTGTGTTGATGAGTACAGACGTGAAGAATATACGTTATTTTTGGATGCGAGGCAGGCTGTATTCACGCGTGTGCTCACAATCCTGACTTTGGCTTTGCTCTCAACATAATAACTTTTCCATTGCAAGATAAACTAGACACAGTTGCATCCAAGACATGCCCTATGGCACTATCACTTAGTCCTTTCCTAGTATCCTTGAAAAGAGGCTTGGCAGGGGCGGATGAAGAAAGGGGTCCACGTGAAGTGGGAACAGAATTGGACAAGAGGCTTAAGAAAACATCATCCTACACCTGGCAAAGTCACAGACGACTGAGGTATGCTTCCCTCAGATGCCGGGAGGCTCTCCCCACTCTTTGGTGATGAGATCAAGTGCCAGGCACTTCAAACTGTGACACGAAAACACTTACGGTTATAGCTGTTTCCCGGCGTCCCCAGCCCACCAATTTCATACTGGACATAACCGTCCCCTGGCACCTAGGGGTTTAGCAAATAATGTATCACAAAGGGATGACATTAGTCATATAAAACTCCAGGAGTAACTTTCAGTAAATGAAGTGTTTAGGAAAATTACAGTACCATCAGATCTCTGTAACCTCAGCACTATGGATCTCTGCATTAGGTTAAACAATGAATAGTTTACTTGCTGATGTTTGTAACCAAATTTATATTTCATGACAATAAACCAGCATGAAGGTGTGCATATAATCATCAATCAAAACCTTCCTGCCACTTATAACTTGGGTTATGTGGCATGAGATTCTTGAAGACTGAGAGGTCAGCTTTGTTAGGGCAGATGGTGAAGTAAAGTGCACTTTAGAGAAGAGAGTGGCTGGGGATATCCTGAGATAATGAGACCATGAGTTGTACTGAAAGTATCATAAATACTAAAAATTGTGAAAAATATAAAAATGTTTTGGGTCAAAATGTTTAAAACATAAAACATTTAAAAGGCTATGAAGGTCCCTGCTCCAAGTGTTGGCACTTCAGCAATTATCAACAGCAAACAATAGTAGCTGAACTGACATCCATCCATCAGCATCTAGTACTTGGCCTGGGATAAATCTTGCTTTATTTCACATATTCAGTAAGAAAATACTGCTTTTAAGGATTTCAGACTATCTGTCAACAAAGTCAGATGCCACTCAGTTTTTAATAATTCAATACAGCAAAGAGACCAGACAGGAATTCCAAGCCAAACTTTTCCAATACAAGTTATTTTTCACATTACTCATATATCCGTGGCACACAGTAATGATATACTGTACAAAGCTACAAACACGGACTGATGAAAAAACTAGGAGCATCTACATGCAACACAAGTGCAACCTGAGCTAGGGTCCACTGCAATAAGGTGGATAGAAACTTTACAGCATTGCTTGTGAAATGTCAGTTCTTATGGATGTATGTGTCTCTGCTTGCTACCTTGACAGATAAACAAGCCTGGTCCAGTGGTAAGATGAGGTCTCACCATTTCATGGTACCATTTTTGTCTGTTCTGGGGTGTGCTGTTGGCAAAGATCATTACAGATGGATGAGTCACTTCGCTTCTTACAATGTGTTTTCAGTTTCAGGTTTAATACAAATTACACATCGTTTACATACTACATGACAAACTATTTTTCATATCTGTCAATAATAATTTAACAGTACAAGTCAATGGGAACCTTGGACAGCATGCCCCACTAACAATTCTGTCTCTGTATCATTTCTGAGTTTGTGCTTGGAATGAAACACAAAATCTTTATCTAGTTAACTGTTATAAAGATGTTAACCTCACACATCAGTATGTGAGACTACTAGTAATGTAGATTTGATGCAGTCTTCATTACTTCATTCTGAACTGGAAAAGTCCTCCATTACAATCCATCTCTAAATATTCATCTTATTAAGATACCTGTATATTTCTCAGTCTTCTTAGGATTATACTGTAGTCTTGTACAATAATATTAATGCAATCTGCAGCTAGTACTTCTTATTCTCCCTCTTGCTAGCTACCACAGCTGTTCAAGGACTGTATTCCACCTGCAACAGTATTCAAGGATTGTATTCCATCTACAACACTGTTCAGTTAAGAAATACTACTGTTCAGGTAAGGATTGCTGACTTCGACCCTCTGCCATCCTAATGTGTTAACATATCACAGTGATCCATCAGTTTATTCCCTTCTTACAACACTGGTCAGTTAAGATGCGCTTACTTAAGCCCTCAACCACTTAGTCTATTAACACCTCATGCTCATGTGGTTGGGGCGCATGGATGACGCTGGGCCTCGGGTCCTCAACACACTCTCATTTGCTGAAACTTGCCGGACGGGAAAAGATGTAGTCCGCTTGGCAGATCTGCAAGGGCATGTTGGAAATTAGTGAATTAGGGAGTGCAAGACTTACAGTCAAAAACTTATTTATTGACTTTAAATACAAGAAACTAAGTAATGGAATGAATAATCAGACTACTGTATAAAAATGCATCAACTGTGAATGACTGAGAAATGTTTTGGAGCTACAAACTGTCTTCTACACTGGCTGAAACTACTTTTGTTAGTTCTGTGCAGTCTAGTTAAGGCAGCTGCACAGGGCAATCACTTTATGCTCTGCTGTCAGAAGCCAATAACATAAACTACTGGTATGCCAAATATTATTACAAAAATGTTAAAACTGAGCTTAGCTGCTATGTTCATCAGGTCTATCAACCAAGCTGCACAATCAGTCCCACAGATTTATATTCTGCCTCTTTAAATCATGCCTTATTGACATTTCTTCCTTAGTTAAAATGGTCTTTTTTGTTCACAGATAACAAACTTGCATCTTTTTCATTTATAATAAAAGACAAAGATTACTATTTAATACTTTTGAGAGGAAGTATGCAAAAACCACATTCAGAAGACAATATATACGGAGAGTTACACATAACTTGAGATTCATGTCGATACAGGAAGAGAGACATTCAACTTTAGCTTCAATTGTTAACAAGAAATTACAGTTAATACTCCATAGCAATTTAATGTAGTTTTAAAGATCTGGTTGGTGCATTTTTTTTTTTTTTTTAAAGGATTAGGAGGAGTGTATGGTTTATACAGAGTGCAACCAGGATGGTGCTGCTCTGAGAAACAGAAACAGACACCAGGAGAGGCAAAGGCATGCAATATAAAGGTAAACCACATCTAGGAAATAATGTCAGCAAACCCAATCCAGTAATTATGTACCCAAGACAGGTTTTAGGAAGGTTCAAGTGAAGTCAGATGATTCAACTGTAATATTAATCCTTTCAATCCGATGATACTTGCTACCTCCAGATGATTTTAATACGTAGCTTTCAAGGACTACATCCTCAAGAGGCCAGTAAATTAAGCACTTGAATCAGATGACACACCTTTGTATTAATTTCACTTTGTTATCTCCAGATTATTTAATTCATCTTCAAAAAACCCCTTAAAAATGAAGGAGTTATATAACTAACAATCCCAGTTTGAAAATTCTCCTCTAAACTATACATGATCATCAGGAGAAAACATGGATAAAATTTCAAAGGATGCCATCATTGTGAAGAGGCTAAAAGGGAATCACTGGGTTAGAGTTTACTGTTTATTGAGGAAGATGAGGAGAAGGAAAAGAAGGAGATATTATACTGTAGTTCCTTCACCTTAACTTGTCCTAGATTTTCATCTCGATCACATTTCTGCATATAGCTCCATGGCAGACAAAGACAATGCTATGGTTCTACATCATTTCCATTTTACTGGTACAAGTCAGCATTCAGGATAGAGAGATGGCAATTTCAGGGCAAGTTAAAGTTAAAAAAAAAAAAAAAAAAAAAAAAAAAAAAA
>JAGKTI010002649.1:0-44806 GCA_018397915.1 Birgus latro | reverse complement strand
AAAAAAAAAAAAAAAAAAAAAAAAAAAAAAAAAAAAAGGTATAGACAAGCATGACGCCATTCATCCAGCGGGCCTATGGGAGCCGAGCCAAGCGCGGTGCCGATATGGACAACTAAACTGGTGGACCCTGCACATACTGCCAATATTAACCGTTGCCAAATCATTCTTTGCGGTTCGAAGACACTTTTTGGGCAGCCCAGTATCTGCAAGAGATCATGACAACTCAAGCAAGGAAAGATAGTGATGGCTGTAATGGCTGTTGTGTAGGAGGGAGGCAATGAGTCAAATTATATCTGGTGGCTGTGGAAGAATAACACTGAAGCCTGGACACAAAGACAGGGAAGAATGCGATATATATATACAGTACAATATATATATATATATATAATGTGAGAGTTTTATAAAAGGCGGTGAGTGGAATGCAATATCTATGAAGTAAAAGTGGTGCTGAACATGTAGCTAATGCTGGTAATGATGGAAAGTGACAAAGTTCAGATAAATCCAGGTAAGTGTTTTCTTGGAGCAAGTCATGAAGCCAAAGTATATACAGTGCTTGGAGAAGAAGAATATCCTAGATACAAGTTGGAACTAAATTTAGTAGGTGTCAAGAGGTGGTATAAAAGGTGTAGCTAGCTAAAACTTTGATTGTGGTGGAAAATGTACATGGTGATATCAAATGCATGTAGGAGATGCACAGGGTGGAATCAAGTGTAGTAAATGTAGCTGTGTTTTAGAGGATATGATGGTGGTTGCATGAAGCAAGAGATATACCAAAGAGTTCTGCGGATAACTGTATCTTTGATTTTTTATTTTTTAATCAGTCACTGTACTGACAGAATTTTCTGGACAAGCTTGATCCCAGCAATCTGATAAACTTAATATGCATCCATACAGTACTTTTAGCGTTGTATGACGTACATGCCTGCAGCCTATTCTATATATTATATACAGAATGTGGCCTCAGGGATAAGGGACTGAGTAGGGGGGCTACTAGAGACTGAGCGGCATGGAGAGTTGCCATTAGGTGACCAAGGCTGATGCATGCAAGCATGTTGGAGCCTTCAAAAATAAAACAAAAAAATTCCCCCCACCCCCACTACTATAACATAATGCATCACCACTTACCTAAGACATTGGGTTGTAGTCTCATTGGCATAGAATTCTAGTACCTTTTTCTCAGTAATTTATACTGTTTGAAGTACTACTGTGATATACTATTGTATGTTGTTTATAACTTTTTAAAATCAACACAAAATTCATAAATAGCAATCAAGAGAATATCAACATGCTAAATATACAGTATATGGAAATAAACTGGTAAGGAAGAGGTGCTGAGGGGCTTCCTTACTTGCCAAGAATAAGGTTCTTTGTCTTCCAAACAAATGAAGTCACCGATGAATTGAGAAATATAAAAGTCTTTATATTTGGCTACTAGCACCAAGGTGATAGGAGCAACATTATGCTAAATATTCTCTAAAATGCACACTTAAATTCTCTGCACACTGATATGGGGGGAGGTTTCAGTTACAATTCCTGAACTGTAAACTGAATGACAGCTTGCTGAGTTACACATATGATGTCATTCAAATGATTACCATGGTCTGTTAATCTCCCAGTAGATATGATGGCTTGTATTTTTTTTCAAGCTACTCTGCCTACTTTCTGTCTGCCATGCCATTGTTTCAGTCTTAAAAGTTTCTTCACTCACACTGCCTGAGTACACACACACACAGAAGGACCTAATGTTAGGCCCATCCGGGTTAAATTTCCGAATGAAAATGAGGCAAAAGAAGTGTTGGGAGCAGCGCATTCGCAGAGTGATGATGAAAATCTATTTAAAAAAAAAAAAGATAAGAAAAGATCTAAACTCAGATGAGAGAAATACACTGAAAACATTGCTGAATGAGGCTAAAAACAAAAAAGAGGAAAGATTAGAGGGACAAAGAGAAGTGTTTTTTCGGAGTGAAGGATATGAAACTCAAAAAGTATATAAAGGACTAAAAAGAAAAGTACAAAATGATTTGGGAGGCCTAGGTAGTTAGAGCAAATAAGAAAGTCACTGAGAACACTCAAGCTCATATGATAAAGGTAATGTATACAAATGTGGATGGACTGATAACGAAAAAACTAGAACTTGGTGACTAAAATTGGGAAAAGAAGCCAGAAATAGTTTGGTTAGCTGAAACTAAATTAGAAAGTTAATTTGATGCAAATGTGCTTGGTTGGAAAGATTATAATGTGTGGAGGAAAGTCAGAAAGGGAAAGTTTGGAGGAGGAGTAGTGATTATGACTGATAAAAAGGTAAATGCAAAAAGGGTACATTTAGAAAATACAAAGGTGGATATACTGGGAGTGGAAACAGTGGAAGAACATGGAGGAAAGTTGGACATAGTAGTGTTGTACATGCCACCAAGGATCAAAGCATGGGATAGGGATGAGTATAAACAGTTGATGAGTGAGTCGTTAGATATGCTCCGGAAGATAACTGAGTGGAGAAATAGATTGCAGCTAGTGGATGATTTGATTGTAGAGAGGAGGACTGGGAAAGAATTGATACAGGGAACAATGTGGAAACCTGGGGGTACAGAATGATGGAGCTGATAATGGAAAATATGTTAATACAGTTGGTAAAAAATAAATAAATAAATAAATAAGAAATAGAGGAGAGGATACACCATCAAGATTGGATCTGATTTTTACAAGAAACCATAATGATATGCAGATACAGTATCATTGCCCCCTAGGAAAGAGCGACCACATGGTTATGGAGAGAGGTATTGGGTGGGGGCATGGGAGAAAGAAAAGAGACGTATCAACAAAATAGATATAACTATGGGAGAGCGGTTTGACTCCTTAAGACAATATTTCAGAAATATGGACTGGAGTGAAATGGAGAGGGGGAAAAAATATCCAGGAGAAATACATCTTTATGAAAATATATAAGGAGGGAGTTGAAAACTATGTTCCTAGAGTTGCTGCAAAAAAGGAAGACAGAAAGAAAGATTGGGTCGATAAAAGATGTACGGAGGCACTTGAAATTAGGAACAGAGCAAGGGATAAAGTAAGAAAAAGATGTACTGAAAAAGCTTGGAAAGAGTACAAAGAAGTAAGAAATGAATACGTAGAAGTATAAAGGGTGGAGGAACAAAAATTCGAGAAGGATACCATTAATAAAAGCAAGAAATAGCCCAAGCTGCTCTACAGGTTTGTTAATAGTAAAATGAGAGCAAAGAACAGCATAGTAAGACTGAGAGATGGTGATGTAATATATGAAAACGAAAATGAAATGTGTAACATAATGAATGATAAATTACATTTGGTATTTGTAACACAAAAGGAATTCCTAGAACTTATAACAGAGATGCAATCCCTGTAATTGGAAACAGTAGTAGTTGAGAGAAATGAGATACTGTACTTCAGCTGATGAAGGATACAGATATGAGAAAGGCAATGGGACCAGGTGAAGTCGCTGGTTGGATCTTGAAAGAATGTGCAGTCCAGTTAGTGAGGCCTAGCTATGATATTATAAGGGCCATAGAAAGTGGGAACTACCTACTGAATGGAAAAGAGCAAATATAGTTCCGATTTACAAAGGTGGTGACAGGAAGGACCTGCTGAACTACAGACTGGTGTCCCTCACTAGTATTGTCTGCAAACTGTGTGAAAATGTCATTAGAAAAGGATGGCTAAAATTCCTTGAAGGGCATATGATACCAACATCCAAGCAATTTGGATTTAGAGAAGGGTTGTCTTGTGTTATGAACCTGTTGCACTTCTACAGTAGACATCGTTCAATAGAGGGAAGGATGGGTAGACTGTATTTACCTGGATTTAAAGACGTCTTTTGACAGTATCACAGAGAAGATTAGGGTATCATGGAAACTGAAAACCTATTTATGTGAACATGGGATATTGTTGAAACAGATGGAAAATTATATGATAGCAAGACAAATGAGAACTGTAATAAGAGACAAGTTTTGCCAGTGGAAAAAGGTAACTAGTGGAGTGCCCTAGGATTTGGTGTTGAACCCAATAATGTTCTTGATATATATAAATGACATGCCTGAAGGGTTGAATACTTGTATGAGTTTATTTGCTGATGATGCAAAAATTATGAAACATATTAAAGGATTAAATTGTTGTAAGGAATTACAAAAAGATCTAGACAAACACTAGAAATGGAGTCAAATGTGCAAAAATGGAGTTCAGTACTAATATGGTAAATGTCAGGTACTGGAAATGGAAGTGCTATGAAAAGAGACCAAGGTATGTGTAAGGGATGGGAGATGAAACAATAAGGGAGGCAAAAGAAGAAGGGGATTTTTTTTTTTTTAGAACAGAGGAAGGAAAAACAAATGAATAGAAAAAAAAAAATCCATACACCAAGTTACTGGTGTCCTCTATTCATGAAATATCTGTAACAGCTGGACTTGAACAGCTATAGCTTGAAGTTTGGAGGGAAACAACTCTGGGGAAGCAAGTTCCACAGAGATGCAGTTTGGGGAATAAAAGAATTCTGATAGGCAGAAGTTCTGCAATATGGCTGTGTAACATTCCAGTCATGAGTGCTGACAGATGACCGTGTAGCACAAGGAAAGGCATGGAGAGGTGGCACAATGGATGCAACTTCATCTGAGTATTTGCCATAAAAATATCTGTAAAATAATGGAATGGAGACAACATTCCTTCTTACTTGTAGGGGAGGTAATTTATTTGTAACAGCAGGGTTATTAATAATTCCAACAGCTTTGTCCTGAATTTTGTCAAGTTGTTTTAATGCAACCACTCCACATCCATTCCACAAGGGTGAGCAATATTCAAGCTGAGGGCGCACATGACTCTTATAAATTATAGCTATCTTCTCGTCAGCAAAGAAGTTACGGACTCTGTGCAATAATTCAAGTTTCTTTGAGGCGGTTTTAGCAAGTGATCTGATATGAGAGATCCAGCTGAGGGCACTGTTAAGTGAGATGCCGAGAATTTCAGTAATTTTGGAGATAGGAATATTAGTAGCACTGAAGGTAATATATGAATCTGGCAATATTTGTCTATTAGTAAATTGTATATATTTGGTTTTACTAGCATTAAATGAGACAAGGTTGTTTTATCCCCATTCACTGATCACAGATAAGTCTTGATTTATGGAGATGGCTGTACTGAGTTGAGAATTAGAGATATCAGACTTTGTAAATGGGTGTCTGAGTGTGAATGAACTATGAAGTGTTGAGTCCTCTGCATATGAATGGATGGGATTTTGGGTGACAGATGAAGAGATCATTAATATGAACCAGGAAAGGGTTGGTGCCAGAACTGATCCCTGTGGCATTAATTGAGTGGAAATTGGAATATACATCGTCTACTTTTGCTCTTATATTTCTGTCACTGAGATATGAGGCAAGCAGAGGAACAAAAGACATTACTCCATAGCAAGGGAGTTTGAACAAAAGGGAACAGTGCCATACTCTGTCAAAAGCTTTAGATATATCAAGGGCTGCTGCATGAGTTTCTCTACACAGGTTGATTGATTGATGGATGGTATGAGTCAGGAGACTGAGTATGTTAATGGTGGATCTTTCATGCCAAAAACCATATTGTCTATTACTAATTAAGCTGTTGGATTCAAGGTGTTTAACTATGTGTTTATTGATTAAAATTTTAAATACTTTACCAAGAGAAGTTGTGACAGCTATTGGTCTGTAATCAGAGGGGTCAGAAGAACTTCCTTCTTTGAAATTGTGTGGATATTGGCTTCTTTCCATGAATTAGGGAATGAAGAAGTACGTATACATATTCTGAATAATTTAGCAAGAACAGGGGCAAGTTCTGGGGAACACTTTTCAAAACAATTGAGTGTGACTATACAGGATAACCTATCGCCAGAGAAATGCATAACAGGATTACTGGAGGAACTTATGGACTACTGACCAATATGAGAGTGGCATTTAATTATATGGATGAAGAGATGCTGAAAGAGTTAATAGTGACCATGATAATACCGAGCCTGGAATATGCAGCCATGATATGGTCACCACACTTGAAAATGCATATCAGTAACCTAGAAAGAATACAGAGGATAGCTACAAAATTGACACCATGCTTGATGGGACTGTCTTAGGAGGAGAGATTAGAAAAACTGAAACTGCCAACCCTGAGAGAGAGAAGAGATAGGGGAGATTTAATTGCAATGTTTAAAGGAGTATGAGGATTAGAACATGTGGACAGAGAGCACCTCTATGTGAAAGATGATGGAAGAACAAGAGGACACGAATTCTAGGTGAAGAAGAGTCGATGCCTTAGCAATGTAAAGAAAATTAGTTTTCCAAACAGAACTATAGACAACTGGATTAATTTGGAGGGGGAGGTGGTGAGAGCTGAGAGCATCCATGTGTTAAAATCTAGATTGGACAATAAATAATTGGAGAAAAGAAATGGGACAACACAGGCTTAGCTTAAGTCCTGTAAATACAATTAGGTAAATACACATACACACACACAGGAGAGAAGCTCAGAGACAGTTTGAAGAAGACATTACAATAAGCCCTTAAGTTTCATGTCTAATTGGTACCATGAGGTTGGCGCGAAACCAGAATTTCATGAACCAAAAAGTATTAATTCATTGGTAAAAAATCTAATTGGTTCTAGAGCCCCTCCCAGTGTCACACTATTTCTCACTTTTGAGACATAATTCCCATAAAACAGGATATCAGAATAACTGACAAATGTTAAGAAACAATAAATACAGTAAATGGATCACCAGCCAGAAAAATCGTCGTCTTACCCTCTACTGAATACTTTTTACTCCTCACACTGACTCGATACTCACGATGTTCATTTCTCTTCTTGCCTCCATCCTTTGAACTTTCCAGTATTTCATCGTCACCACAATTACCTAGTCCTCCAATGAATGGAAGGGAAGTCATAATAAAGTACAGGCAGACCAAACAAGAACAACAGCTGAACGAAAGGCAAAAAAAGTGACCACGGCTGCAATCGATACCAGACCACCACACACTCGGTCTCACAGCTGGCGGGAACTGTGCAAACAACACTGGCGATCAACAGATGACGATCGCCTTGCCCACTGGCACCCCATACATTGACAAGAAGGGTGAATTCTTGATTGTGAGACATGAGTTCTTGGAAATTTTGGGCTTTCCTGCGAACGGTAAATTCGTGATCCCAAACTGCGCGAAACATAAGGGCTCACTGTACAAATAAAAGTACTGATCAACTGAAGCTGTTTTATGGCTACATCTGAAGCTAAACCAAAGGTAGAAATAAAATACAGTCCACCATGGATGAGGGGAAAACCTACAGCCAAGATATTTGAGAAGTACGTAACAAAAAATTCCAATAAGTTTTTACAGAAGAAAGTAGATTTGAGAGAGACGATAAAGAACATGCATGCCCACACATATTAACAGATATACTGTACAAATATTGGAGCAAGAGGTCCAGGAAGAGTTCAGCAAATTAGACAAAGGAAAAGCAAATGGTCCTTACGAGATTTCAGGTGGAGTATTACGTGAATGTGCAGAAGAGTTAAGCTGACCAATATATTTAACATTCAAGGAATCTATAAGTCAAGGTAAACTACATGATATTTGAAAGAAAACAAGCATCAGTCCCCTATTCAAGAAAAGAAATAGACAGTATCCACTTAATCCATATCCCACACCAAGCCCTCTTCCTCCCATCACCCCCAGACATCACCTTCTGCTCCCCAAACCTCACCCCAACATCATCCTGGAGAGTGGTCAGAACCCTTGGCTCTGACCACCTCCTGATCATCATCACTACCAAAACCACAATCACCCCAGCTGGCCATAGACACACATACACTAATTATAAGAGAGCCAACTGGGAGGCCTTCACTGAAACAGAACAACCCTTTGAAACATTAAACAGTACATCCATCACAAATATCAACACCACTGTGCACACTTTCAATACAATTATACAAACTGCAAACAAAAGACACATCCCTAGAGGCAACAGAAAAAGACAACCCCAGTTTCACACCAGAAATTCAAGGCCTCATCAGTCAACGGGACACACTACAACATGCCCCAACAACCTGTACACATGACACCATACAACAAATACAAAACCTCAATACTCAAATAAAACATAAAATATCAGAACAGCAAACACTAAATTGGAATAATTATCTCAAAACACTTGATCACAAAACAAACACCAGCAAACTCTACAAAACTCTAAACAGCATCACACTCTCCAACAGCAACACTACACAATCACACACTGCCATCACAACAACAGACACCATACCTTCAAAAAAACAACAAGCAAACACTCTCATCAATCACTTTTCATATGTCAGCTATCTAAACCCCCATCGCGATGACTAACGTATCATCCGACGTAAGAGAAAGTTCTGCACAGACCCAGACTTTGCACCTTTCACTTACAACCAGGCGAAGCATATCATTATCAACCTTAAGCACTCATCTGCCTGTGGACCAGAAAACATAAGCAATATACACCTTAAACAAATTGGACCACAAAGCATACAAGCACTCAACAACATATCAAACTACAGCTACTCACACAACATAATACCCAACATCTGGAAGCATGGCATTATCATCAGTATCTCCAAACCTGACAAAGACCCCACGTTACCTTCCTCACACCGCCCCATCACACTCCTCTGCACCCCCTCCAAAGTAACCGAATGACTAGTACTACAACCAGTTACACCTCACACCCCCCTAGCCCCATCACAACATGGTTTTAGGCCACTATACTCCACAAACACTCTTCTTACAGACATTACACAGATATTTTTTGATGGCATGAATTCAGCTAGGCCACCACACAGAACACTCCTAGTCACACTAGAGATTAGTAAAGCTTTTGATGTCATCCCCCACCACAACCTCACAAACAAAATATTCAACACAGACATGCACAATAACACAAAAAGATGGCTGGCAAACTACTTAGCAGGCAGATGTGCACATGTAACATTTGCCAGTCAGTCTTCGAACATCAGAAACTTCACAATTGGCGTCCCCCAAGGATCTGTTTTGACCCCTACACTCTTTAACCTATACATGCACGACATACCCACACCCCACACGCCACAGATACACATAGCTTCCTATGCAGATGACATAACACTTACACGTACACACCAAAGTGCAAACACAGCCGCACACATCCTCTAACCTTACCTTAATGCACTACATGAATGGTTCACCACAAACAGGCTTAAAATAGCCCCAACCAAATCTACAGTGACTCTTCTCACAAACTGGACAGCAGAACACAGCCACATTCCACATCCACCACAAACAACACTCCCCTACCACAAGCACCCCTCAATAAAAATAAAAAAAATCCTTGGTGTAACATACAATACATCAATGTCATTTAAACAACTCATCACAAACATCAAAAATACATTAACACCAAGACTCAATGCCTTGAGGTCACTTGCCCATACAACATTTGGACACAACAAAGAAACCACCACCACAGTATACAAACAATATATACGTTCAGTGATGAATTATGCAAGCCCTGCTTGAGCTCCTAACCTCATTAAAACACAATATAACGCTCTTCAGACCATACAGAACAAGACCTTAAAAATAATCACAGGCTGCACAGCTAATACACCCACAGACCACCTACACCAAGAAACCAAAGCCCTCATCTAGACATGGGAGGCACCCAACTTCTCACTGCAGCCTCCACAAACTCTTAACATCCACTACACTACATGGCAGCACATCCACACACACCAAGGAACATCAAAACAACACCCAGCACACGATATCATACACAAATACAGTCATCTCTCCCCCCCTTGCCCACCTCAGACCAGTTTCCAGAAGCATATCCATATTCAAATCACTTACCGATCCATTCAGTCACTTAAAGACAACACACAGCTGCATGCATGGCCTCCTGATATCCATCCTTCTGAATCCTATCTCCTTTAAGAGGACAGTGTCCACCTGGCCAGGCTGAGATGTGGGCATCATCCAGCCCTCTTAAGTTATCAGAAGAGGCTGGATGACTCCGTCACTGATGCCTGTCCAGGATGTAACGTACACAGCACCCCATACTATTAAACACATTATGGAAGACTGCATTGCACACAATCACCTGCACCAACAACACAACATACACTCCTTGAGAGCTCTGTGGGAAAGCCCGGTCTCGGCCATGGCCTTCCTTAGGGACTCGAGGCTGTTCGGCCAGACTGCCTAGGGAAGAGCTACTACTACTACTACTACTACTACCAGTGTTGTAAATAAGATATTTGAAAGGGTGATGAGAAAAAATTGGGTAAACCATCTGGAAAAATACAATGACAGAAAGTACAGTTTTAGAAAGGGAAAATCATGTGTTACTAATCTATTAAGCTACTATGATAGAGATGCAGAAACACTACAGAAAAGTGATGGATGGGTAGACAGTATCTATTTGGATTTCAAGAAAGCGATTGACAGAGTACCTTAACAAAGACTTTTAAGGAAACTGTACCATCAAGGAGTAATCCAAGGTAATCTGTATTGTTGGATGCAAGATTTTCTTAGAAAATAGGAAATGAGAACAGTACTAAAGGGAAATTATTCCTCATAGAGAGAGGTAACTAGTGTAGTTCCACAGGGATCAGTGCTGGCACCATTTATGTTTTTAGTATGTATAAATGATGCTGACAGCAACACTGAAAATAGAAGTTATCTATTTATGTTTGCTGATGATGGAAAGACACAGAGGAAAATTAAAAACACAGACCCTTGCAGAGAGCTTCAAGAAGAATTAAATAAGCTTCATGACTAGAGCAGTAGATGGCAAATGGAATTCAGTGTGGACAAATGCAACGTAATTAAGTTTGGCAAAAGTGGAAAAAGACAAGACTGGGATAATAAACAAGGAAGTTCAACCCGCCACACATCTGAAAAGGATTAGGACCTAGGAGTGATAATCAACAACAGACTATCTTCGGCTTACCACATCAATGAGAAAGTACAGAACATGTATATACTGCTTGCTAATATGAGAATAGCAGTTACATATATAAATGATGACAAGTTGAGAAAGATGATAACATTATTCAGTAGATCAACCCTGAAGTAGTGTGGAATCCATTTTTCAAAAAACACACAGATAAGACTGAAAAGGTACAAAGGGCTGCTACAAGATGGGTACCGTGTTTAAAGGATTTAATCTATGAAGAAAGACTAGAAAAGTTACACACCTACAAACATTAAGTGAGAGAAGGAAAATAGGAGACATGGTTATGCAATATAAATGCATCACAGGGAAAGAAAAAATAGACATAAATGAATACTGTATATAACCTATGGGGAAGCATCAGCATGAGGACACTGTAAAAAACTGCATTAAAAGAGAGGTGATAAAGACATAAGGAAATTCAGTTTCCCAAATAAGGCAACTGATCATTAGATTGCACTACCAAATGAAATAGTGTGTGCCAAAACTACTCATAAATTTAACGATATGTATGATAAGAATGGTTTAATACACAGGACAGTATAAGTCTGATTCAGTCCTGTAAAGATACATGTAGGTAAGGACACACACACACAACATCTACACAGGTCGCCGACGGAGGCAGACGTCTTCCTGGATCGCAGGGAAATAATTGCTGAATCAGCGGCGAAAGGAAACCAGCCTATTGTGATTATGTGAATGAATGTGTGAGTGGTGGTCCTGTCGGACATTAGTTAAAAAAAAAAAAAACGCAGGTTTTGGGATAAAGAGGACACGATACAGTAGAATAGAAAAGTTCCATATGTTGTATCATGGCGGAAAGCAACGGCAGTTTGTTTATTGTTGTTGTGATGGTTAGAGGGTGTGGACGACGATAAAGCCGTTTTCACCCTAGCAGTGGGCTGGGGCAGCTTTAAGCTGATGCAGTGGCAGACTTGAAACGCCCACAGTTCTGTAAGAAGCGACCAAGGAGGTGTGATACAGTTCTTTGGTGTTGGGGGTCTAGTCCTCATTCTGATAGCAGGGTCGGGAACGTGAATGTGGTGATCCCCTCTGCTACAACGTAAAATCATACGGTATGAGTGGAAACAGGGGCAGTCTAAAAAGGAAGGGGCCAATTGTCTTGTTAACTGTGCAGCACCAAGGACAGTAAGGGTCAGGAGTGAGTCGGAGGCGATACAGATGGGCACGAAGAGGAATATGGCCTATATGTAGTCTGGTCAACAGGACGTCAGTAGTTCTGTGAGAGGATCTGGCCCAGGGGTGGGGGGAAGAGTCTGTTCGATACTGTCTCAAGGTCACGGTGTGGAGGATAAGGCTGAGGGAGGAGTTCAGCCAGTCCTGGCATACTCTGTTTACTAAAGTCATGTGTGTGCTTAGTGCCAGTGGTAGGGGTTCAATAGCTACTGTATTGTGAGCCATCTTGGCTGCAGCATCTGCGATTTCATTACCACGAATCCCTGAGTGTGCTGGCACCCATTGAAGTCTTATGGTCCAGCCAGTGTGTATTAGCGACAGAAGGAGGGACTGGACGGCGTACACTAGTGGCTTGTCCGTATGTGGGGTGTGGGACGAATAAGGGAGAGGGAGGAACTATCTGTGTATAGGACTGCTTTCTGTGGGCCAAGATGTGCCTGGATGAAGGAGAGGGCCTGATGAATGGCAAACAGTTCGCCTGTGAGGCTGGGGTGTAATGGGCTGAGCCGCCATGTCTGACAAAATGTCAGGTCCTCGAAGTAAACTGCTGCTGATGTCGAGGGCAGAGAGGGTACATGGGAACCACCTGTGAAAATATTGAGGAAACCAAGATACTGCGTGGCTGTCATCTCTAAGAAGATGGATAAGGCAAGATGTGTGTGCTGTGACTTATTGAAGGAAGAAAGGGTTACACTGATGAGGGGGTACAGGTCTGTCCAGGGCGAGAGAGGGGTGATGGCTGGTGAGGATGAATGAGGAGGCGGAGTGAGGGGTAGATCTTGGAAATGGTGTAGTGACCTTATGAGGAACGGGTTGTGAGACTTAAGGCACCAGTGAGGACTTGTAGGAGACACATCCAGGGAAAGGGAGAGAGAAAGGAGGGGATGGGAGGCTGGGAGGGTCATGATCCTACACAGCAACTGGCAGTCGAGGCAGCAACGCTGGTCGGGGAGAGGCAATAAACCTCCTTCTGCATGTAATGAGATGATGGGAGAAGAGCACATCACTCCTGTGGCTATACGGAGGGCAGTGTTCTGTATCATATCTAGCATACTAAGTGCTGACCGTGTCGCTGACCCATACAATATGCAACCATAGTTGATGTGACTGAGGATGCCTGCCTCATAATAGCGTAGAAGGACATCACGATCCGCTCCCCAGCTCACACAGGCTAGATGGCGCATGATGTCCAGGCGTCTGGAGCGTGAGAGGCGGAGGTGTTCAATGTGCGTCCGCCATGTGAGGACTGGACCATCCAACTGCATTCCCAGGTATTTGTGATGTCTACACAGAGGTACCCCCATAGATGCCAGGCGGATTTCAGGAAGTGCTGGGAGTCGCTTAAGTGTATGGACCATTAGTGCACTTTTGTCAGCACTGATGAGAAGACCTCTGGCACAAAGCCAGTCACAAAGGGTGATGGCAGCATGCTGCAGAGAGAGCTGTGCACTCTCCATTGTACTGGCCCGTACCCAGATCATCAGCACAGACCAGTAGGCTGCATTTTTTATATTTGGGTAGTCCGGAGAGTGAACATTGAAGAGGAGGGGACTGAGTACAGCACCCTGTGGAACACCCCGAAGGATGGATTGCGAGGTTGAGGTGGCGCTACCGATCCGAACTTGGAATGTGCAGCCAGTGAGATAGTCTCGGATCCAGGAAAACGGAGCTCCAGTGACACCAAACTCTTGTAGCCGGTGAAGGATGCACTGATGGGACACATTGTCAAAAGCTCCTTTGATGTCCAGGAATAGAGTGAGCATAACCTGCTTGCAGTGATATGTGTCATGGATGTGATGTTCCAGCTGCAGCAGCACATCCATGATGCCACGCCCTGGTCGGAAATCACACTGGTTTTCATGCAAGAGATCCCTGGACTCCAGCCACCAAGAGAGGCGAGATGCTACTAGCCGCTCCATGAGCTTGTCCACATTGGAGAGAAGGCATATGGGTCTGTATGAAGCTGGATTTGCTGGGTCTTTGAATGGTTTAGGGAAGGGGAGGAGAGTGGCATTCTTCCATGGGAATGGGCAGATCCCCTCCTGCCAGCTCTTGTTATACATGGCAAGGAGGCATTCCAAGTGGGAAGCTGGGAGATGTTGCAGGAATTAATTTGGCATCACATCTGGTCTCACTGCAGTTTTAGGGCACAGCCTGGGGAGTGCTTGTGACAACTCATGCATAGTGAAAGGGTAGCTGAGGGATACTAGTGAATGATCATGAGTTACTGGCCCTGGAGGTTGATGGACATCTAGAAGCAGTGAAAACTGGGAAGGAGTTCTCAGGATGGAACGGAAGTGTTGGGCTATAAAGTCTGCTTTGTCCGAGTCATCAAGCAGTAAGATGCCATTTCTTAGCAGGGGATAGGAGTGCTGGGATGAACGGCCCTCCATAGAACGTAGGAGCCTCCAGGTGCGTGATGTCGAGGTGGAAAAGGTGATGCTGGAACAGAATGTATTCCAGGCTTGGTATTTGGTAACTGCTATGATCCTGGAACATATTGCGTCCAGTCATCGATAACTGATTTTACGGGCATCGGTGGGGTGCTTTTTCCACTCACGCCAAAACCTGCAGCGATTTTTAACCGCCATCGCACACTCATCTGTCCACCACGGCACACCTGATCTTGTAGTAAATCGGGAGGACGAGAGTCGGAATGCCACCTTGCCGGCGGACAACAGACTAGCTGAGAAGTTCTCAGCTTCGTGATGGATAGAAAGCAGTGGGGTGGGTAAGTCGCGGGAGGGCCTCCTTGAGGTTCCCCCAGTTTCCAGAGCGGAGGTTCCAGTGTGGGTGGCTTGGGGAGAAATGATGTGGTTGATGGGTTGGAAAGGTGATAATGACTGGTAGGTGATCGCTACCCATGTAGGGACTGAGGGTAACCTCAAAATCTGTGAAAGCCTGATCCCCAAGGACTAAGTCCAGAGTTGAGGAACAACCTGTAAGAGGATCAGTGCAGGTAGGAAGAGATGGAGGAGTATGGAGACTTAATGAGTGTGAACATAGGAGGGTGTGTAAAAGGGCTTTTCCCGTATTATTAGGGGAGCAGGAGGGGGTGTTAGGGTCCCATAGGTGGTGTCGAGCATTGAAGTCTCCCATGATCAAAACCAGGGAGAGGCACTGTGTAAAGTAGTGCCGTGGCTCTTCCTATGAAACACTTGTGCAGGCGTTATAACAGATAAGTACAGTGACCATGCCTTTCGTAAGGCTACCCTGATGGCTAATACTTCCATGGCCCCACCTGTGTAAGAAGTAAAGGACAGGTTGGAGCAGGGAACATCTGCACGTATACATGCTACTGTACCACCCCCCTTACCCTGAGGACGATCTCTTCTGATTATCGTATAGCCTGGGAGAGTGAATTGGAGTCTGGTGTGAAACCAGGTTTTACATACTCCAATGATATGGGGCTGGAGGGGTAGGAATGTTGCCTTAAAGTCTTGGGTCTTCCGAACAAGGGAACGAGCGTTCCAGGGAATGGCAGTTAAAGGGGGGACAATATCCATAATGAACATAAATAATTTTTCAGCTTTGGCCAAAGTTGGGCAAAAATGTCTGTCAGGGGTTTACCAGAGAGGTACAGGCTGATTGCCTCAAACAGCAATGTTACTAGTGGATTAGGGGAACTGTTCTCATCTGCAATAGAGGTAGATTCTTGGACTTGAGAAGGGGGGAGTTGGAGCTGCATCCTTGGGTCAGAGGGTGCTGGCTGAGGAGGATGGGAACGTGCCAGTCCAGGTTGTTGAGTTGGAGGTGTTGCACTCATTAGAGGAGCAGTGTCACTGATGGCAGCATTCAGTAGCTCATCATCTGAGCTTGTCTGGGAATGATGGGGTCGTTTGCTTGGGTTCTGTCTGATAGGGGGTTGAGGGACCACTATGTCAAAAGTAGGGTCAGTTGATGCATGGAATGTCACTATGTCAGAGGAGTCAAAGTCATTTCCCTCCCTGAATGCACCGTAGCAATTCTTAGTGACCGTTGCATATGTTGCAGCTTCCGGACAGGGCTTACTTAGCGTGATGTTGGAGGTGATGCGGGGGGTGACATCAACGGTCCGGGCTTTGGGCGCATTGCACAGGGCTCGGAGTTTCTTATTTACCTCCTGTAAGGTTGCCTTGCCTTTCTTTACTGTGTCGTGAATGGCACTGGCCTCTTTGTAAATCCCGCATAACTTCAGTAATATTCTGTGGTGACCGCCACACAGGTAACAGTGTGGGGCATTGGTACATTTTTGACCATCCTTGGTACGGAAAGAGTGCCATCCACTACACATTGAACAGCAGACTCTGATCTTGCAGGAGATGATGCTGTGGCCATACTGATGGCAGTTGTGACAGCGCAGGACAGGAAAATGGTAGGGGCTCACTGCATACACCACATGACCATAGGCCACCTTTAATGGTAGTGGACCTGTAAATTTCACTCTTACACTGAGAGAGGGCTGACGGCCTGATTCATTTGGAACACGAGCTGGTATTCTATATACATCTAGGATTTACTGCCGGGTGTCCACTAAGCACCTCTATTTTTGAGTGGAGGCTGGTTTCAGACACCTGTGTTGCAATTGGACCAATCTTCCCATATACTACCTCCAGATCAGAGTCAATGACTGACCTCTTACAGGTTACCTGATATGGTCCCAGCTTGGTTAGTGATTCCATTGGTGGCTCAATCTCAGGCACCACTCTGGCTAGAATCCTGACCCTTAGACCCCTGTCTGAGCCCAAGATTGTCACCTCCTCCTCTCGGCTATACTTGGCAAATGGTCTCTCATTAATGGATTTTGTTAAGGTGTCCAGGTCCTGGAATACTGGCTCATTATTGGCTGACCTGATGATGTAAGTTACCAGTCGGTCTGTACAGGAGTTGGTTGGGGAGGAGCCGGTGCATTGTTGTTTGTCCGCCGGCTCTGTCTGAAGATGGTCCTTGTCCCCAATTCTCCTTTTCCCTGTACAAATGAAGGGTTGATGATCCATTGCCGTGTCTCCGGCGCCTCCACCCAACTCACCATCCATCACTCACTTCGTTTATCTCTTGCTATGACAGCTCAAGTCGGCACAACCTCACGCCACAACAGCTCTCTTGTGGTCCAGAGTGGCAGTTTGTTTACATCTGGCGAAAGGGAATTTGTGGGCTTCTCCGACGAAGATGCGAGAAATGGAAGTACCAAACTCAATCAAACAAGAGTAGCAGGAATAGAAAAAAATGGCGGAGAGGAATGTCCAGGAATTAAAAAAGGTATGGGTAGTAATTAGAGAGCTGCAGGAGCAGACCTTAGAACAGGAGAGAGAGATCAAAGTCTTACAGAACAAGCTGGAAAAAGTTTACACACACAGTGCAGAACAAGAAAGAGAAGTCACAGAATTAAAAGTGAGTAATGAATCTGCCACAAATGAAATAAAACAGCTCAAGAGGGAAAAAAAGAGGTTGGAAGAAGAGACAATGAAAAGTAAATCAGATGAGTATGATTCAAAATCAAGGATGCAAGATGAACACATTAAGGAAATCAAGGAGCAACAAAAGGAGTGGAAGAAAATTCAGGAGGAAGGGAATGTAAATTTGAAAGAGATTATAGAACAACAAAGCAAGGAAAAGATGGAGAAGGAAGTGGTTAGGGTACTGAAAAGTAGAGAATCTTTAGTCAGGGATGTAGCAGATAAGAAAAAATGTGTAATAATTTTAGGGGTAAAAGAAAAGTGTATCACAATAAGATCTGAAAGAGAAAGAGAAGAATTGAGTAAAGTTAAAGAAATAATATCAGTAGTCATGAAGGGTAACAACGAAGCTCAAGAAGAGACTGAAGAAGAGTTTAGGTTAGGTAAGTACGAGGAAGGAGGGGCGAGGCCATTGAAGGTGAAGTTTAAGTCCCAGGCAATAGTAAATGAAATCATGAATAGGACATGGGATTTGGCAGACAAAGAGGGGTTCAAAAATGTCTGGTTAAGGAGAGATGCAAATGAGGAAGAAAGAGCTAAAATGAAGAAGTTAGTAAAGGAAGCTAAGGCAAAAAACGAACAGAGAACGGAGGAGGAGAAGACAGTGTTTTATTGGAGAGTTATGGACCAGAAATTGAGGAAGTGGTACCGACAGAGAAGAGGAGAAAAGATGGTATAAGTAATAATGAAAAAAGTCTGAAAGTGGCGTACACTAATGTTGATGGATTAATATCGGCAATGTTAGAAATCAACGATTTCTTGAGGGGACATGAACCTGTTATGTGCTTTATAGAGACCAAGTTAAGGGAGAATATTGATATCCATATGGGAGATGGCAAATACAAATTGTGGAGAAGAGACAGAAAAGATAAAATGGGAGGAGGAGTGATGATAGCAGTGAAGAACAACTTAAGTGTAGATTCTGAGGAAATGGGAGAGGGTAGGGCCGAAGTGATAAACATGAAATTAGAAACTGGAGAGAACTGTAAGAGAGATATAGCAGTAGTATATGTTCCACCTAAGACAAGAGCATGGATTGATGATGAATACCAGATGTTGTCTGACTTGGTTAGTTATCTACAGAAAGTGATTGAGAAAAGCAGCAATATAATTCTAATGGGTGATTTTAATTGTAAAGAGGTGAACTGGGAGGAATGGGACTCACGAGGTGACGAAGATTCGTGGGGCACTATACAGTAAGACCTCACTATAACGGACTAATTGGGCCCAAGCCAGTCCGAAAAATGCGAAATTCCGATAAAAGTGACATCCGGACTTACCCCTGCTAATCTGGACTTTTTCCAATATATCAGACATTAGTCCGGATTGCATCAGTGGTTTTCACCACCATTGCAGTATTGTACTGTGTTATACCTTCACTACATTAATCAAATGGTATAATAATACTGTACTGTGCACTGAAAAACATGTCTTTTACTTGTCTTATTGTGGTGAACATAGCTGAAGTGGTCAGGAAGTCCGGACTGCTTTCTGGCTTTATCGGACTTTTTCCGATAAACTGTATAGGAGTTTAGTCCGGTAGCTCCTCGAGTCCGATAAAAGCGAATTCCGGTCTATTGAAGTCCGTTATATTGATGTTTTACTGTATTGCTAAACATTGTGATGAATAATGTAATGACACAGTGGGTCAAAGAAGAGACACGATTCCGAGGCGATGACACACCAGCAAGATTAGATTTACTGCTAACCAAAGAACTTGACGTAATTGAATCCTTGAAATATCTGTGTCCTAAAGGAAAAAGTGATCACGTGGTCATTGAGTTCCAGATAATAGGGAACGTGGTGCCAAGAGACGAGCTTTATAGGCAGGGAAGATACAACTTTGGGAAAGAAAACTTTACAGAATTGAGAACATTTTTTGAAAATGCAGATTGGAGAAAATTCAGAGAAACAAGAGAGATTCAGAGGGAGTGGGATATCTTTCTAGACATCTATATTTCAGGAATGGAAAAATATGTTCCAAGAGTAAGTGGGAAAGAAAACAGGAAAAAGGAGTTGTTTAACAGAAGGTGCATGATAGCGAGAAAAGAGAGGGACATGTGTAATAATGGAATTTTTAGACTACAGTATATATAAAATAGATGGATACCTCTGTTTTGCCACCAGTGTAAGGATCCAAAATATAGGGGGCCTCGTTAATTACTGAAAATAAGAAGAGATAACATCACTATGAATCAGAGTTACAAGAGTAGGCTGCCACCACCCAGTGAATGCCAGGAAAGAATTGTTAGCTCCATTAAAGTACGATACAGAGCACTGAGGCCTTGCGAATAAGTGACTAGGGTAGCGTGAATAGTCTAGAGTGCGTGAGTCTTAAGATAGCAACACACCTTGAGGGCCACTCAATCTCACAAATAAACCTCCCAGAGGATAATAGTTCAAACACAATAAAAACTTAATCTAATATTTACTAAGTCTACACATACAGTATAATAAAACTAGATATTGATCAAATTAACCATAGGTTACTTTTCAGACTATGAATTCCTAGACAACAGAAATAAATAAATTCTCTTTCCCACTGAGATTATCACAGGGTAGACTAAAATATACAAAAATCAAATATTTCACACGTGTGTTCACCACAGCTGATTGGATACTCGGAATATTATCACACTAAGATGTATAGTGTTCTACACAGTTGGATATATGCCCGATTTTACATTTGCATACACTAATATATATATGTATATAACTTCACCTCTTAGCCTAATACAGTATTCAAAATACAGTAATTCTATCTCGTGCATATCTAGTACTCTCACGGTCTCTAACGGACTCGTCAAACTAACTCTCCGAGAAACCGCCTCCACAAAATACTCCACCAAGTCTGGAACATACGCACGAACTCAAAAGGTTATTCATAAATTGATAACACATTCAAAGAAAGATACTACTGGCTCAAGATTTTAAAGGGGATGAATAATCGGTGCTTTTAGGGGAAACAATTACATGTGAATACCAAAANCTTTAAAATCTTGAGCCAGTAGTATCTTTCTTTGAATGTGTTATCAATTTATGAATAACCTTTTGAGTTCGTGCGTATGTTCCAGACTTGGTGGAGTATTTTGTGGAGGCGGTTTCTCGGAGAGTTAGTTTGACGAGTCCGTTAGAGACCGTGAGAGTACTAGATATGCACGAGATAGAATTACTGTATTTTGAATACTGTACTAGGCTAAGAGGTGAAGTTATATATATATATATATATTAATGTATGTAAATGTAAAATTGGGCATACAGTAAGACCTCACTATAACGGACTAATTGGGGCTCAGCCCAGTCTGAAATATGCGATTTTCCGATACAAGCGACATTCGGACTTACCCCTGCTAATCCGGACTCTTTCCGATGTATCAGACATTAGTCCGGATTGCATCGGTAGTTTTCACCACCATTGCAGTATTGTACTGTGTTATACCTTCACTACATTAATCAAATGGTATAATAATACTGTACTGTGCTCTGAAAAACATGTCTTTTACTTGTCTTATTGTGGTGAACATAGCTGAAGTTGCCAGGCAGTCCGGACTGCTTTCTGGCTATATCGGACTTTTTCTGATATATAGGAATTTAGTCCGGTAGCTCCTCGAGTCCGATAAAAGCGAATTCCGGTCTACTGAAGTCCGTTATATCGAGGTTTTACTGTATATCCAACTGTGTAGAACACTATACATCTTAGTGTGATAATATTCCGAGTATCCAATCAGCTGTGGTGAACACACGCGTGAAATATTTGATCCTTGTATATTTTAGTCTACCCTGTGATAATCTCTGTGGGAAAGAGAATTTATTTATTTCTGTTGTCTAGGAATTCATAGTCTGAAAAGTAACCTATGGTTAATTTGATCAATATCTAGTTTTCTTATATTGTATGTTTAGACTTAGTAAATATTAGATAAAGTTTTTATTGTGTTTGAACTATTATCCTCTGGGAAGTTTATCTGTGAGATTGAGTGGCCCTCAAGGTGTGTTGCTATCTTAAGACTCACACACTCTAGACTATTCTCGTTACCCTAGTCACTTATTCGCAAGGCCTCAGTGCTCTGTATCTTACTTTAATGGAGCTAACAATTCTTTCCCGGCATTCACTGGGTGGTGGCAGCCTACTCTTGTAACTATGATTCATAGTGATGTTATCTCTTCTTATTTTAAGTAATTAATGAGGCCCCCTATATTTTGGATCCTTACACTGATGGCAAAACGGAGGTATCCATCTATTTTATATATAGTCTAAAAATTCCATTATTACACTGGTGGCAGCGGTGGGATGAAAAATGTTTTTTGAAGCGGTAGAGCAGTGTGACCAGGATGATGGGATGCGCATACAAATCAAGAAGTCAAGTGAGCTCGGAACTGGCCATTTTCATTCATAATAACCAGACTAAAAATCGGGTAACCTCATGGTTAACATTCAAGGCGTTCCTTAGAGCAGAGTTTGCTATTGAAGTGAGTATTGACCGGGCATGGCAGGAGCTGGATTCAGCCTGCTATGATTGGGTAGAATCACCTCAGGCCTTTACACACTGCTTTATTTGCCAACACACGGCCATAGAACACAAATTTCCCGGTAAGAAATTTCCTAACCGAGACAGAACTATCAAGCGAAAATTGTGGTATGGATTACCTCTTCCATCAAGGGTAAATCTCGAAGGTTTTCTATATGATGAATACCTGTTTAAAAAATTCATCGACAGAATTGAAAATGAACGCCAACTGTTGGAAGTGAGTCAATCATCTCGGGTCAATGCGGTGCCTTCCGAGAGAAGTGCGAAAGAAAGGGAGGTAGGAAACCGGCTATCACCATTCACCTCATCGAAATAAAGTAACATTTCAAGCCCAGAGAGACCGAGAGACGAAGTGAAGGAACTAAAACGCCGGATCCATGAACTTAAATCTAACCTGGCACAAGTAAATAAGGGACGGCCTAGGGCCCCCAAAGCATATAGTGATAAATACTGTGCTCATTGTCTCACTACATCTCACAACCTCCAAGACTGTTGGCGGAAACCCCCTCCTGGGCATTGTTTTGATTGTCGCAGACCCGGACGTCGGCATGGTGAACGCGGATGCCCTGGACATAGTCACAGCACTAAGTGTCTCTCCGAAGGCAGCTCATGAACCGTCTCAACAATTATGACTAGCCGGCGGTCAAACATCCCCCACTATCAGTGTAATAACAAATGGGAAAATGATAGAAGCTACCGTGGACACTGGTAGTAGCTACACTTTAATTAAGGAGTCCGCAATCAAACGGATCGGGGGAGAACTGAACGCACGTCGAAACCCGCCGCACTTACAAGGAGTCACAGGGGCACCTCTGAGAATATTAGGAATGTTGCGAGCTGAAACAGCGGTTGGTGATGAGAAGATGCATAAACAATGGGTCCGGGTAGTACCAAATTCTTACCTTAGTACTGACATACTCCTGGGATGTGACGTGTTGAGCCAAGCTCCGCTCATGTGGGATGGGGTGAAGAGAGTTATGATCTGGGGAGGTGCCCCTTATGTGGTGAATCATATTCGCCGACAGAAAAACAAGGTGGGGAGAGTGAGAGTTGATCCAGTAGAACTTTCAAACACGGCACAAACCTTCTCGCAGATTAACCTCCTTACAACCTTACAGTTAGACAGACCCCTACCAGTCTAAATTCGTGTCCGTACCTGTGAAAGAGGACCCAACAACCAATCTTATCATCTACCCTCAACCCAGAGTTAGTCATAATAGTCATCCTTATATAGTCCAAGTAAATGAGGCAAATACCATCTACTTTCCATTAATTAACACCACCAAAAAGGTAAAAGTATTTCATAAGGGTACCATTATCGGATCACACAAGAGAGTCGCCAATCCAATCCCTGACAAAATTAACATCACTAAAATACACAACGATCTCCCAGAGAATGATCACGTCAAACAAAATGGAACACGTTCTCAGAAACTTAAAGCTGTGATCGACGAACAGAATTGGCAACAACTCCCTAATGACCAGCGAGAAGAATTAACTGAGTTGATCCTAGAGTATGACCCTCTTTTTATCTTGATCAAGGGTCCTCCAGCTCATATTAAAGACGCAAACCCTCAGCCCAGTCGTGGGCCTATGTATCGCTATCCAACTCAAGCAAAACAAATTATCACTGAGATGTTGAGGGACATGGAAGACAGAGAGATCATTGAAAGGTCCACAGCAGCCTGGCTGTCACCTATCGTCCTTGTTAATAAACCCGATGGTAGTAAACGAATGTGTCTTGATTATCGCCACGTAAACCAACACCTCGCGGCGGACTTCTACCCACTTCCATGGCTGGATGAGTTAGCAGAACAAGCAGCCGGGCATCAGTATTATGTAACACTGGACATGCGAGAGGCATACTTCCAAATTTTGTTAGATGAGGAGAGTCGTGATCTTACTACCTTCAGTGATGGGGTGGCTCTCTATCGATTCCGACGCCTTCCTTTTGGTCTCGACTGTTCCCCTGCAATTTTCTCACGACAAATGGTCACCTTACTAACACCTCTTCTACAGAAGGGTTGGGTCAAAAATTACTTAGATGACTTAATCTTATGGGCCCCCAGTTTTCCTACCCTACTGGAGTGACTGAAACAACTTTTCGAGCTGCTTGCTCTTAGCGAGGTAAAATTAAATCTAAGTAAATGTGAATTTGGATGTAAGGAAGTGACCTTCCTGGGTCACCAGATTTCAGCAGAGGGAAGTAAACCGGATCCGAAAAACGTAGAAGCCATAGTGAAGATGAAGCCACCCACCACCGTGAAGGAAGTGAGACGATTCCTCGGAATATGTGGATTTTATAGGAAACATGTACAATTGTTTGCATGAATTGCTACACCACTTACCAATTTGACTAAATCTCAAACGACCTTTCACTGGACGGGCGAATGTCAGAAGTCTTTTGAACATCTCAAATCTTGCCTTACAAATGCCCCTGTTTTGGTTAGAGCTAGGGTAGAACAACCATTCGTTCTTACTACGGATGCCAGTAACACTCATGTTGGAGGAGTCCTTAGTCAAATCCAAACTGATGGTACCAACTAGCCAATCGGGTACTTCTCAAAAAAATTGACCCCTTGCGAGTCTTGATATTCAACCAAAGACAAGAAGGCTCTAGCAGTAGTTCTCGCATGCCGGAACTTTCATCATTACTTATGGGGTACACGTTGCACAGTAATCACTGATCACCAACCTCTAACAAGCATATTCAAACGCAGGACTAAATCACCTAGAATGAACCCATGGATTCTGGAAATGAGAGAATATAA
This sequence comes from Birgus latro, assembly GCA_018397915.1. Lineage (NCBI taxonomy): Eukaryota > Metazoa > Arthropoda > Malacostraca > Decapoda > Coenobitidae > Birgus > Birgus latro. Next base: position 19,882 of record JAGKTI010002649.1, on the reverse strand, counting down.
CTACAACATTCAATACCTCAAAGGCAAGGATAATTTTGTCGCAGACCACTTGTCACGCCCAGTTTGAGTGGTAGTCCGTTTGCCTGAAGCCACATGGCTTGGGATAGACTGAGAACAAATGAGAGATTGCCAGAGAGAAGAACCAGTATGGGGAGAACTTGTGCAGTATCTGGAAGGTGGTAGAATCCCTGCTAAAAGATTACCAAAGAATACGTTAGATCAGTTTGCCTTGGTAGATGAGATATTACATTTTGTACGCGAAAAGGTGGATGGTAGCCTTCATTATAGTCTCATAGTTCCTCGTACCTTAGTTGTTCAGGCTCTACAACACGCCTATGAACTGACAGGTCATTTAGGGCAAAAGAAATCTATTAAGAAAACTGAAGAACTCTATTATTGGCAAAACCTCAAAGATGATGTATGTGAATATGTAAAAAAATGTGTAACTTGCCAAAGGTTCAAACAGAACACTGGATTGCAGCAACAGTGGAAGGAATTAACCCCGTTAAATAAACCACTGGAGAGGATTGGTATAGATCTCACTGACATGGTTGCTGGAGTCCAGGGTTATCGCTATGTGCTTACAGAAGTGGACCACTATAGTCGCTTCGTTAGGTTCTTCCCCCTTACAACAAAACAGACCACACACATCACAGACAAACTAGGGCAGTATGTGGCAGACTATGGCACACCCCGTGGAATTGTCCTGGACAACGGAGGCGAGTTCATCAGCCGAGACTTTCAACGGTTCTGCCAGCAACACCAAATCACCCTGTACTACACAACCCCTTATCATCCCCAGGGGAATGGAGTGACCGAGAGGATGCACAAGACCCTGAAGTCAATCCTCGCCACCTTATGTCAGGGCCACCCTCTGCGCTGGCCCCAATTGCTCCAGTCCTGTCAGATCACCATGAATCAGGCGGTACATACGTCTACAGTACAGCAACCCTACTTCACCTTCTTCTCTCGCCACCCTCCCAGACTGGTCAGTGTGCCATTACCCCCAGTCGATGGCGAGGAAGACAAGATCACAGTTGCTCATGCACTCATTCGGGACACTCACCGAAAAATGTCGAGAAGGTACCGAGACGTGGCCAACTGAAGGCGAAAGAACCAAGTGGTTGGAGTTGGAACCCTTGTGTGGATTAAGAAAGAAACAGTGATACCTGGCATGTGTCGAAAACTTAATGTGAAATGGGATGGTCCGTATTGTGTAGTGGAAGTGTTAATGGACGGTAGTGTGTATGTGACAGAGAATATATTCACGGGGAAAAAGTTACATAGAGCCGCCGGACAAGTAAAACCCTCTTAGGGAGGGGAAGAGTGGCTCTTGGAACCCCTGGATGAAGCATTTGTACCTGACCCAGTGGACAAACAATTACCGCCACGTGAAAGACGTCCTCCTTGTAGACTGATTGAAGAATGTTGAAGTGTTGAAGAGTGGTGAAGTGCTTTTAAGCTGGTTATGGCACTATCAAGTTAAGTGTTGGATAGGGAAATGTGTGCGGGTCGGACTGTCTGACGATTGACTGTGATAGTTCAAGAGTTCAGAGAGTTTAATCTCGTGTCTGGGATTAATCGGAGTTCGTGTCATGGGCGTAGCCCAGTTCAGTGGGAATATTATGTTGCTTTAATTCGAGGGAAAACTGCAGAACTCCCTCAACTTACAGTCAGCATGGTCTAGGGTGTAACAGAGACTTCAGGACCTGACAGGCGCTCGTCAGTTACTAGGCGGAGAGCTGGAAACACAAGGATGAGTGAATGGAGAGTGAATGTGATAGTAGATTGTATGGATGGGAAGCAACCCTGGGACAATCCTAGCAGCGAGAGTATGGGTCAGTCCAGGTGAGACGACCATGTTATCATTTAGACAGGAGGTTGGCTGGGGCACATCTTTCCACTGAATGTTCGAGAGAGATCATTGGTGACAAGGAAGTGACCCTCTGGGGTACGCAATTTGCTCGTGGACTGACAGATGCCACTTATAGGAGTATCGGTTAGTGGGATCACTATCTCATTCTGGAGTTCATAGGGAGTTTCACAGTCAGATTTGGGTAAGTCTGTCCCGTCCGCACACACACACACGTTTCTAAGAAGTGTAGAGAAATGAGTTGATTGTTGACTTCGGATGTTAATTTTTTTTTTTTTTTCCAGTGGATGGACCCATGTAGTGCCGTAATTTTAAGGGTAATTTAAGTATACTTAAGTTAATATAAGTGTAATATAAGTTAATATAAATGTAGTATAAGTTAGTATAAGTGTAATGTAAGTGTAGCCCTGAGCTCCTGATTACTTCATCTGCAATGGATAGGGAGTGATCATCAAACTCATATTTAGGCTTGTTCCTTGTTAATATTTGTAGCAAAAGTGAAATACTAATAGAGGAACTGTATAAAGCGATATGGAAGTGAGAGTTGTAGTCAGTTCTCACGAAAGAGGCCAAAGTTTAGCACGAGTTTAATAATCGCAAAAGTCTGTATTCATACTTTAAATTCAGAATTTGTAAGTCAGGTTTGATATTACCATCTTTTTGTACTACATAGTAATGAATTAAAGCTTAGCTAAATTCTAATTGCTGATAATAGACATTTGTAACCGCGAAATTTGCTTTACACTCGCGTTTAGTCATGTAGGCCAGACAACTGCGACACAAGGTTATAATTAGTTTAAACTCATTGGTTTAGGCTTCAGTATAATTGTCAGTCCCATATGATTACCACAAAATTTTAAAAATCGTAAGTCAGTCCGTCTACGTATATCGAGTCTGAACACCTTACTTCATATTCCTTGTTACGAATATTAACAAGCAACAAGCCTAAATATGAGTTTGATGATCACTCCCTATCCACTGCAGATGAATTAATCAGGGGTTCAGGGCTACACTTACATTACACTTATAACTAACTTATACTACACTTATATTAACTTATATTAACTTAAGTATACTTAAATTACCCTTAAAATTATGGCACTACACATGGGATGGAACAAATAGAGAAAAAGAGGTAATAACAGAACAAAGGAGGAATATAAAAGAACTAGAAATGAATATACAAGAATTTGTTGAGAGGAAGAAAGGAACTTTGAAAAAGGTATAATTGACAAATGTGAGGATGAACCCAAATTGTTTTATAGATTTGTTAATGGCATTTTGAAACATAAGGAAGGAATCACCAAACTGAAAGTAGAAGGAGAGGTCTATAATGATGTGGCAATGCAAGCTGAAATAATGAACAAACGTTTCCAATCGGTTTTTACTAATGAAGGGGAGTTTGTGGAGAGGGAGGGAGAGACTAGGAATGTAGTGATAAAAGATTTAAAAGTGGAAGTGCAGGAAGTGTACAAATTACTGGAAACTCAAGATGTAAGGAAAGCCCCAGGACCAGATGGAATTTCAAACTGCGTACTGAAGGAATGCAGTGAACAACTGGTGGATAAGATTCACAATTTAATTGTGTGTTCACTGGAAGAAGGGAAAGTGCCTCGGGAATGGAAGAGAGCAAATGTGGTACCAATTTACAAGGAAGGAAACAAGGAAGAACCCCTGAACTATAGACCAGTGTCCCTAACCAGCATGGTTGCAAAATAGTGTGAGAAGATTCTGAAAGATAGGTGGATAAAATATCTAGAAGAGATGAATATTTTGACTGAAAGTCAATTTGGATTCAGAAGTGGAAGGTCATGTGTTTCCAATTTGTTGAGCTTTTACTCAAGAGCGATTGATGTGCTACAGGAGAGAGACGTTTGGGTGGATTGTGTGTATTTAGATTTGGAGAAGGCCTTTGACAAGGTACCCCATGAGAGACTAATGTGGAAACTAGAGCATATCGGAGGACTGAAGAGTAACCTCCTGGAATGGATGAGAGACTTTTTGAGAGAGAGACAAATGAGGACAATAATAAAGGACAGGACATCTGGATGGAGAGAAGTAACAAGTGGTGTCCCACAGGGCTCGGTGTTGGTGCCAGTAATGTTCCTGATTTATGTAAATGATATGGTAGATGGAGTGAACAGTTATGCAAGTCTGTTTGCTGATGATGCAAAGATATGGTAGATGGAGTGAACAGTTATGCAAGTCTGTTTGCTGATGATGCAAAGATCTTGAGGAAGGTAGAGGTTGAAGGGGACTGTAAAATGCTGCAGGAGAATCTGGATAGGATACATAACTGGAGCCGGATGTGGGAAATGAAATTCAACGCAAAAAAATGTAAAATATTGAAATGGGTAAAAGCACCAAGAGACCATCACTGAATTATATGATAGGTAATGAACCAATCACAAAAGCAAGAGAAGAGAAAGATTTAGGAGTGATGGGCCAGGATAGTTTGTCACCTGAAAAATGCATTAACAAGATAGTTAGAGAGACATATAAACTCTTGACCAACATAAGAGTGGCATTCCATTACATGAATGAAGAGATGATGAAAAAACTGATAGTGGCCATGATCCATCCCAGGTTAGAATATGCAGCAGTAGTGTGGTCCCCACACAAAAAGAAAGATATAAACAAGATTGAGAGAATACAAAGAACAGCAACTAAGATGGTCCCCAGTCTGGCAGACCTGTCATACAGTGAGAGGCTAGAAAGGCTGGATTTGCCATCCTTAGAGGAAAGGAGAGAGAGGGGTGACCTGATTGCAGTGTTCAGGACCATGATGGGAGTAGATAAAATTGATAGAGAAGATCAGTTTGTATGGGATAAGAGAGCAACAAGAGGACATGGACTGAAACTGAAGAAGCCATGCTGCTTGAAGGACATCAAGAAATATAGTTTTCTGTATAGATGCATAGACCTGTGGAATAGGCTGGACAAAGAGATCGTCCAGTCTAAAAACATAAACGAGTTTAAAGCAAAATTTGACTTACTGAGAAAAAGAGACGGGACCCCACAAGCGTAGCTCATTTCCTGTATATCACAATTAGGTAAATACACACACACACACACACACATGAATGCATGCATAAAATACACCCAATTATTTTCTAGGCAGCCTGTTGACAGAAGGCGAATCAGGGAGAGAACAGTCTTTTCACCAGGGCCCATATTCTCTTCGGTTAATGAAGCTCTCTAACACCTTTCTTATGTGATTTATTTAACTTATTATTGTTTACTACCCTGTTCTGTGTCATATAAAATCCTTCAGACATCATCATACTCCGCATACACAACGTACACAAAATTATATTAGCCAGTTGTATCCAAAAATAAATTGCTAGGGATGAGGTGCCGGGGAATTTCCTTACCCTGACAAGAATACAGGCTTTGGTTGTGCTTCAGCAATGAAACCTCGCTACCTCTAAAAGTTTCTACTTGCCCTGCTGGGACATGGTAGCTTTGCTGCCAGTTACAGTGACTTACCTGTCATACGAGAACAAAAGTCGCTAAAACACTCTCTCAGATGACATTAATCTGGTTGGTCTCTCTCTCTCATACATTAACTGATAACTCTAAACATGGTAAAATCCTATGTTGGTTTGCAAAACCACTCACCCTGTCAATCACATTGCACCAATGTGTCACACCAGCACAAAGGTGGCTAAAACATCCCCTCACAGGGTATAAGTTTGGACCAAATTTGCAACATCAGCTACTGGACCCCAATGGTTATGCGTGCAATATTTCAATTAATATGTTTCTCAGGGTTTGAAGTTTTGCTACAAGCATACATACAGCTCAACATCAATAGTATAGCTGAGGGCAGCAAGTGATGGAATTTGCAATCCTTGCCAGAATTATAGAATGATGAATTTAAGGCTAGTGACTGCCATATGGCTGACTCAAACCACAAATACATTACTGCAAGGTACTGTACATTGCTATGTAAAACCTCGTCCAATTTTGATACACCTTTTCAAAATGCTGACATGGTTTTTGTTGTGCAGTAATAATAATAATAATAATAATAAAAATATAGCAATAATAAATATGACAGGCTAACATTTTTTTATTTCCTCCACAAAAAGGGCAAAAACCACAGAAAAGGTCACACAGCTGATCAGACACACAAGTACTGTGTCACATCTCCCCATCAGCTGAGGGGGAGTGGGATGTATGGTATCTCAGTTACTGACTAAAGCTGAAGTAACAGGTAGAAGGGTATCAGTCTGCTGTGTACAAATGACTCACATTTTGTCCAATAGTTTTTAAAGCATATTTTGAAGGGTATCAGACAACTACTGGCTGAAGCTGAGAAGACAGATATAAAGGCATCACCTTGCTCTGTGTAAGTGACTGACTTTATGTCAAACAGTTTTTAAAACATTTTTTAAAGGGTATCAGACTCAGTCTTAGGTTATGTGACTGCCTTTATGTTCATCAGTTTTCTGAACATATCTTAAGAAGTATCAGACTCAGTCTTATGTGGTCTGTGTTTACACTCTCACAACTGTTCCATGTGTGAGCCCTGACATTCTTTACATCCAACTTCTTTTTCCATAGTGAGGGGGAGGATTCATCTTGTGAAGGAGGTGATGCCTTACCTGCTTCAACATGAAGCTATTAGTCCAGAGTCTTCACAGTTTCACTATAGAACAAAGATTTCTGGGTCTGCTAAAGCTTTTCCTTTTAATGCTTAGGCATCCTGGGGTCACTTCAGCCACCTGAAGAGACCTGCAACAGTAAAAGGAGGGGTCTTCCCCTTTGCAGACCTCCAACCCTAGATTAAACGATGATTTATACACTTCTGGCTCACTAGACAGGTGGAGTGTGTGAAATACAGCACTAACTAGCATATGCCAAGAGATGGATACTGTACAGTAGAATAAACAAAAGAAGAAGAAAAAAAATATTATGCATACAGTGAGGCAAATCTAACCTGTCTCCCTGCATATCCTTGAAGAATTTGTCTAATATTATGACAATTCATCTCTGCATTGGTACTAAGCTGTCACACAAGTATCAGTGAGGTGTAGAAAATGAGCCAGTGTCCCTGCGAATGTCCTCTGAGATATATAGTGAGTGCTGAGCAATGTAATGTCAGCAGTATTTGTTACAGAATGTGTTTGTATTTCCACAGAGCTAACATCCAAGATTCCTTTATGAATATGTGCAGTGAAGTAGCATTATGCTGGCATAATATAATACAGATTTTATAGTACTTTGAAGATGCCATCTAGTGCATTTTTCTAATGCTATGGTGTCTTGGTGTGTGTGTGCATATTAGCAGTGTGAACTTTTCCTCAGCACTGAGCAAAACACTCTACCAATCCACACACATCCCCAGTGTGTATTTTACCTCTAGTTCCAAACATGACTGGATACTGTAGAGTCACTTGTGAACACAGCAAAGTAATAAATCTGTCTACTTTACTTCAACCAGTAATCAACAAGGCTGCCACAACGCCCTGGTCAACGCAAGACTTGCAGGACATGTATGATCTATGTCTGAAGCATCCCTAAGGGAGTGGGGGGAAAAAAAGTTATTTTTCAGTCCCCTAAGAATGATGTTCAGTTTCCCTACAAGGAGTATTTCTTTTTGGTCTGTCAGTTCAAGGTAAGAAATGTATTAGGTCAGGGGATGTGATATGTGTTGTGTAAGAAGCAGCATCAATAAAGAACTCACTAAACACTAGGGATGAATAAAAACACATCAACACTCATCATCGAAAACTCCACTAGACAAGTGCAGTTTGTGAATGAAACACAGAAGCTAAAAAGAAAAAAACACATCAAATCACCAACTTAAAAACTATCTCATAAAGAACTCTCTGATGGATGAGTAGGACACACACACAGACAAACACCCACACTGTAGTCATTCTCACAACTCTTCCATAATAAGAGGAAACAGGTTAAGAGACAAACAACAGGACGAGGGAGAACACACAACAATCATCACCTAAATCTCTTCCGGATGTGAGGATCCAGGGTAAATCTGGAGAGCAGGTGATGCAAGGATTAATAACTGGTCATTTTTCATTTTTGCAGGGTGGATTATGGGGAGGTAAGATTACAAAGACTAAATGGTCACCTTTGTGAATCTGAATATGGGAAGTTAAAATTAAAAGAGTTCTGTTGCTATCAATGGTTAAAGCTCTGGTTGAAGGGAACTAATCCATAATCAAAATCTTTATATGGCATATCTAATAATTGGGAAGTCACACCTGAAATTATTCAACTGGCTTTCTCCTTGGTCACATACACTTGTAAACTGTACTTTCTGCTCACCCTTTTCCTCAATCCCTTGTTAAAATGATGTCAGAGATAGGGTGTCACACCAAATGAAGACATACTGTTGCTAGTTCAAAAACATGCACAAGTAACACTGTCATTATGAACTATTCCTTGTGCAAGGTATTTCACATCAAACAAAAATCTACAGATGGTAGTTCAAAATCTGCACAAACAACACTATCATTATGAATTCTTCCTTGTGCAGTCTATCAAAGCTTTTTAACACTGGATAAATGGTCTTCATTCAGTGTGATAACCTGGTTATGTCTTCTTTCCATCCAAGGGCTGGATTAAAAGGTGAGTAGAAACCAGGGGCTCCAACTAGGACTCCCTGGATGTTACAACTGCTGATGTTTGCTGGTGCCAGTTCCATCATAACTAATTTCAGCCCTCAAATTTGGTGACATTAAAATTTATTCTTGGTGCTTTCAGACAACTATGCTCAGCTTACAAAGGAACTCTGGTAGTGAAGGAGTTAACAGAGGCTATACTTAACTCCTCCAAGTCAATGTCTTCCTAAGCTAAGGAAACTCATATGCTAGTAACAACTCAGGTAGTGAAGGAGTTAAAAGAAGCTATATTTAGCTCCTCCAAGTCAGTCTTCCTAAGCTATGCAAAATCATATGGCAGTAGAAAGAATAAAATACAACCTATGTCACCAGATTCAATGGATCAGGTTTGCATACTTAAGACCTGAATCAAATCTCAGAGCAAAGGCTCAGCTGTGGAACATTTAAAGCAAGATATCTTCTACTTTTGAAGTGCATATGTGTGGGTGTAAGGAAGAGAAAATTAAAAGTACCAAACAAAGAGTAGTGTAACTGTCAGGACAATGAACACCAATTCTGGACTGAGTGACAAGGTGCAATGAGGAAAATCTGAAAAACTTAATCTTATAATGTAATGGATACATACAATATAGTACTAAATCCTGAAAGGCCAGTAAATTCAGTGATAACAAAAGGTAAGAAAGTTGGGGTATGGCATGTGTCAGATGTACACAGACTGAGACTGTATGTGAGAGTGCAACTTAAATTTAGGAAGACTGGAAGCTCACCTTAAGCGTGTGACTGTTTACCAAGACAGTTGATGCAGCTCCATATCGAGTCTCATGTGACTGCTGATGGTAAGCTGAGTATATAATCATACACAGCTGAACACACTCTGAGATTTGAAATGAGCCTTTAACTCACCATAAAGTTTGTGTGTTAGTCCTCTACTACTAACACTGAATGTTACTCATCTATGACTCTACACAGACATATCACAGACACTAAACCTCATAAACCTACTGCTCAACACTCTCATGCTTCTTGGACTCACTCTCAGTTGAGTAAAATTATCTTGTGGTACTGCAGTTGTAACAGAATACTGTACTAGAGTTATTCTAACTATTAGTGTTAATGGTAACACTGTTAACAATCTCAGGGTTTTATATTCACTCTCAGCTGAATAAAATAATCTGGCATTAGCTAGAAGAGCATACCAGAGTTATCCTGACCATGAGAGCATTAATGTAAGATATGAGAAAGAACATCTACCTGTGACTTTATTCTCTGATCTATCTGTGACTATATTCTTTGATCTACAACCTTGTTTCTAAATTCTGAATTAATCCTAGACTGGTTAGCCTGTGACTGAACATGGTAGAAACACTAGATGAGTGTGGTGTAACAACAGCAGGTTTGTCTTACCCTGACGAAGCCCCTAACCCCTATTAGCTCAGTTGGTAGCCAAAAGTAGTTACAATGGAAGGCAGATCTGAACAGTAACTGCTGAGATCCAATCCTACCTATAAATAAGAACAATGAATTTCATATACCCATGATTTCAGGATTCACATTGTGGGAGTGGTCCAGTTCCATCAGAATAAAACAAACCAACTTCAGAATCATTTAAAGTGGTGTCGATGCATGGTGGGAGAGACAGTGAGGGTATAAAACAAGTCTATGAGGTTGTCTAGTTTCTAACTTCCTCTCTGACTTCAATACGTGGGTGAGACTGAACGGATTCTAAACTGTAATTGGTACTGGCACTCCTAGACTCAAGGAGCTCTAAGGTTGTGATATATGCACAGTTGGAAAGTTCTTACTCGGTCACTCTCCACGAAGACTGAGAAACTGTAAAAAATCATGAGTTTTCATAAAAGTTTATAATTATATATTGATCTCCTACCTCAATAACTTAATATGAATGCACTATCTATCTATCTATTGCCAGACATAGCCTCCACGTCACTCTGTCCCCCGCCATTTCACTACCCCGCTCCCAACTCACACCCCCCTCTCTCATATACCTCTCCGCTCCATCCCTCCACCTCATCCTCGGCCTCCCCCTCCCTCTCGCCCCCTCCACCTCACTCACATACACTCTCCTCATCAGTCTTTCACTCTCCATCCTCTCCACATGCCCAAACCACCTTAACATGTTTCTCCTAACGCTTCCTGTCACATCCACAACCACACCACAACGCTCCTTCACTTCCTCATTTGTCAGTCTGTCTCTCCATGTGACTCCACATGCTCCTCTCAAATAACTCATTTCCACTGCTCTCACTCTTGACTTCTGTCCTTCCAACAGGGTCCAAGCTTCACTTCCATATGCTAGAGTTGGTATCACAGTACTGTCATGTAACAACTTTTTCACTTCCATGCTCACCTCCCTGTTTCTTATCACTGCTTTCAAGGAACCAGCAACCTTCCTTCCCTGCTTCACCCTTTCAAGCACTTCACCCTCCAGACTTCCATCCTTACTCATCACACTACCCAAGTACTTAAATGCACTCACATTCTCCATATCCTCCCCATCCAATCTCACTGTACATTCACTGGCTTCACTTCTCTCGAAGACCATCACTTTACTCCGCTACATTCAAAGTGAAGATGAAAGTTTACAGATTTTACTGCATCACTTAGAATTTCAATGACACTGTAGTGTACACTGACATGCTATGTTCTTAATCAAAATGGACATCATTTATAATGATCTATCATTCTCAGTGAAAATGTATATACATAGCACTGTCATCCATAAACAATATTTTACATAGTTACAATAATGACACTCCAACTTCACACAAACATACAGTGGACTGAAAACAGTTACTGCATTGACTAAACTGATTTTATCTGATGGGACACTGGAGAGTAAGGCAGTGTCGGCTCAACATTTTTTATTCGGGACCTGACGAGGGTATGTTGTTATGTAAAATTTAATTTTATGTGGGGTCTGTTTTCTACAAAAAGTTGAAAAAATGCCATTTACCCACCCTAAATCATAATTGTTTTATGTTTACATCTACTGCTAGCACTTGGCTAACATCTGAGCAGTCATTTCAGTCCCAAATCCCCCTGTAAATGCAGAATTCTTCTATTTTTGGTTTGGGACCTGGTGAGGATGTGTTCTATGCAAAATTTAATTTTATGAGGCCTCTCTCTTCTGCAAAAGTAAAAAAAAAAAAAAAAAACTCAATTTATCTACTCGAAATTGCAATATTCTTCTTGTCTTCCTCCCTAGCATTTTGGCAACAAAAGAACAGAATTAAAATACAACAGAACAGCTATGTGGCACTGCGGCAAGTCACAGCTCCAGCACAACATTGTGTTAGTCTTCTGTTAATATTTTATGTTTCAGAAAATGTAATCAAGCAAGCTAAGCTTGATTTTCTGGTTTTCAGGACTCAGGCTAGCATCCACAGCAAGGAAAACATGTGGATCTTGCATGAGTGAACTCCTAGGAGGGCCTAGAGACCTACTCCATAGTGAACTATCTACCTTAAAAACCGCTTTCAAAGCTGCTCTTTGACTTCAGCAGAGGAAGTTGTCTGAAGATGGCATCAATCAGCACAAATACCTAGTTTGTCAGATGATGCAGGAGCTTCTTCCACTTATCAAAACTCAGTGGTGGTCTGCTAATGCACTGTTCAATGGGGAGGTCCTCTTGAATGACAGAAGGCTAATTGACAGCCTAGTTTCTAAGTGGAAAACTTTGGATGATATCTCTTGGAATAGAGTCATGGGGCAGAAGAAAGAGCATCTCACGGACAGCTTTGAGAAACTGATATTAACAGATGCAAATGCAAGATTTTGACATGCCAGGACCACGGCTCCTCTGGAAACTGCTCCAATGATGCTCATATTAAGTGCTCCTGTCCCAGGCTCAGAAATTACCTGTCATTGAGCTTAAGTTCCTGAAGGCCCAAAGAGGCAAGAGAGGTGGCTTCAGCTGTCTTCACATGGGTACACTTGATCTGAAACAAACCTCTAAGACGAAGAGGAGAAAGGAAAGGAAGGAGGCCGAGCGGAAGAAACTTCTGAAGCGTGAAATGAAAGCTGAAAAAATTTTAAACAAGATTCTGAAGTTGAGGAATAGGTTACTACTCCTGGTGATAACCAAGACAAGCTGAGGAGCCTGAAGATAAGTGTGATGAGAAGTTTGGGGCTAATGATTTTACAGCTGAACCCTCTGCAAATACCCTTAGGTGGAATAAAACAGTATTTTGAGCCCACTGCTCTCACTGCTTTTTGATATACTGTACAGTAAACCTAGATATAACGGACTTCAATATACTGGAATTCGCTTTCATTGGAATAGAGGAACCGACCAGACTAAATTCTTATATGTCAGGAAAAATCCGAAGGTGACGACTGATAAGTGAAATGTACAAGATGAACATCTTTAGTTTGTAAGATCCTAAACACTAAATATAGTAATACTCCAACATACGATACCCCAAGATGTGATACCCTGGCTTAACGATGGGGGCAGATATACGGTACCACCATACCCCGCCTAACAATGGCCAAACCCTGGTTTAACGATGGGTTTTTATTTTTTTTTTACCAATTTTGATGGTATTTTTGACTAAAATTGTGTGTTTAGGTTGATTTATAAACTGTTTTTAGACTTAGATTACTGTGTTTTAGCCATAGGTGGGGTGAACATTGTCATTTTGGGGCACAGTTTACCAAAACTTGATTTTTTCCAGACATATTTAACAATTTTCAGATTTTATTTGTTGGTTTTAGTGAGTTATTTGCAGGTGTTAGGCTTAGGTTAGCTTCCTTGACAGCTGTTAGGCATTTAGATTGGCTTTAAATTTGTTTTGGGGTTCATTTGGGTGGGTTATGGGCTTGGTTTGGGGGGAAACCCAAGACTGGTAAACGCTCCACATTACATGTTAAAAGTACCCCGACATACGATACCCCACCTAAAAATGGGGTTTTACCTAACCAAATACACTGTTAAACTGGGGTATGCCTGTAATATGCTGTATAAAGTGTACAGTACTGTACAGTATTTGAAAAGTGTTTCAAATTAAGTTGTTACAATAAATATTTTCTGAGTGCTTCCCCTCTCCCTAGGTTAGAAATGAGAGTGTCTGAACGCAGATGTGGTGGTGTACACAGCTCTCCTGGTCCTCCCTTCATCCCCTCTCCTCTCCCCCCATCTCTCCTCCATCCCAGCTATGGGGGCTTTTGCCTGGGCACAAAGAAAAAAATTCACAGGCAAATTTTCCCCAAGAAATTGGTTATAGTGGTATAAATTGTATACCATCATCTTTTAAGGTGTTTATACTATATGATAAGCTAATAAAAACACACAAAACTGAAGAATTAAAGTACAGAAATTGGTGTGAGTGTAAAACTTGTTCAACTGTAAAAATACCTTCAAAAAAATTCCCGACATCCTAGCCCAAAATTTTGTCCATCGTGCAAAAGTATAGCATATGTCTAGATGCAGAATTTCACAAGTTTTCTTAAGGTGATTTTGAATTTTACAAGAGTTTTTTGGTATATTGGGGGAAAAAAAAATGCCGAGCATGGTGAGGGATGGAGGACGGACGGGGTGGGGGGAAAGGAGGGGAAGATTTTTTTTTTTTTTTTATGCAAGGAAGAAAGAACCGATGGTCAGGAGCCCACAAACTACTCCTTAAAAAAAAAAAAAAAAAAAAAAAAAAAAATCAGGATCTGTTCATTTCTGGATGCCTGGACACACTGCATTTGAAAGACTGGAGATCATAGGAAGTAGGAAATACAAATAGAGGGAGACAGTTCCAGAGTTGACCTGTTGCATAAATGAAGGACTGGGAGTAATGGTTAACTCTTCCATTACAGAGGTGGACAGGAAAGGGATGAGAATTGTTGCTAGAAGGGTGCTATGCACCCATCATAGACATGGAGGGATGCAGGCAAACAGTTCAGAGAAGCAGTGACAACTGATGCAGCAACAGAAAAGAGATAAAGATGCAACAGTGTGGCAAAGAGGCAGAGGTTAAAGGGAGCCAGTAAGTGGAGGAGAGGTAATGAGATGAAAAGCCTTTGACTCCACCCTATTGAGAAGAGCTGAATGTGGTGAGCCTCCCCACATATGAGAGTTGTACTCTACACAGGGGCGAATAAAACCCATGTACAAAGTCAACAACTGCACAGGGGTAAAGAAGGTACAGAGTCGCCTTAGCACACCTAATCTCTTGGAAGCAGATTTTACAAGAGATGTTATATGATCTTTCCTAGATAAATCCCAAGAGAATGAAACCACAAGTATTCTTAAGGATGATGCAGGATTCAGCTGGATATTATTAAACATCAGTGGGTACTCCTGTGGAAGATTTTGTTGGGTTGATAGGTGTAAGAACGGAGTCTTTGATGCATTAAAAACAACAAGATTACTTTTACCCCAGTCAGAGATACGAGCCAAGTCAGACATTAGGTGTGCCATAGCTTCATTCCTTGTTTGTTGAAGTAACTGCTGAGATGGATGCTGCAGGAACGAATGGAAAAGTGAAGGGTGGAATCATCAGCGTATGAATGGATAGGATTAGATGTTCAGCTTAGAAGGTCATTGATGAATAAAAGGAAGAGAGTTGGTGAGAGGAAAGATCCCTGAGGAACACCACTATTGATATATCTAGGAGAAGAATGGTGGCCGTCTACAACAGTAGCAATAGAACGACCAAGATAGGAAGCTATAGATGAAGGCACAGATAGATGGATAGAAACAGTAACTGGGCAGTTTGGAAATTAAAGATTTATGTCAGATTCGATCGAAAGCCTATGAGATGTCAAGTGCAATGGCAAAGCTTTCGCAAAAGTCCCGAAAGGAGGATGATCAGGAGTCTGAACAGTAGGGGAAAAGATCACTGGTGGAGCATCCTTGAAAGAACCTATACTGACAATCAGAAAGAAGGTTGTGTTAGGAAAGATGGTTGAAAATTTTTCTGTTAAAAATAGACTTGAAAACTTTTGAGACACAAGATGTTAAAGCAATGGGGCAATAGTCAGAGGGTTGGGAATGGTCACCATTCTTTGGGACTGGCTGAATGAGGGCAAAATTCCAGCAAGAAGGAAAGGTACAAGTTAACAGACAAAGGCAAAAGAGTTTGCCTAGGCAGGGTGTAAGCACAGAAGCACAGTTCTTGAGGACAACAGGAGGGACCCCATCAGGCCCATATGCTTTGCCAGTATTGTGGCCAGTGATGGCAGAAAATACATCAGTTGAAAAAATTTTAATGTCAGCCATGAGGAAGTCAGAGGGGGGGGAAGTGATGGAGGAACAGCACTGGAATCGTCTAAGGTGGAACTGGAGGAGAAAGCCTGAGCGAAGAGATCCGCTTTATCAGTAGAAGAAACAGCTACATAGCCATCAGAGTAGAAAATAGGAGGGAAGGATGATGAGGTAAAGTTGTTAGAACGGTTTTTGGCAAGGTGAGAAGAAGCGGGAAGAATTTGAGGTGGAGAGCTGAGAGCATTTAGCATGGACGAAATTATTTTTAGCAGGGCAAAGAACAGACTTAGCACGATTGCTGGAAGAAACATAAAAAGGACGTGATTCGGGGTAGGTTGGCTCCGGTACCTTTTATAGGCCTTCTCCCTGTTCTGGACAGCATTAGAACAAGGGTGACTAAACCAAGGCTTTTTTGCATTAGTCAAAGGATATGAGAAAGGAATGTATGCTTCCATGCCCAAAAGAGTAACCTCCGTAATGCACATGGCACACTCAGATGGCTCCTGGCCATGGAAGCAATAATCATTCAAGGGAAAATCAAAGGAATACTGCCTGAGGGCCTCCCAATCCACACCTCCAAAGCATCACAACCAACATTTCTTCGGAGGGTCCACAGGCTGTATGGAGTGATAGGACAGGTTAAAGTAACAAATATATGATCGGAGGAGCCCATTGGAGAAGAAATATTAAAAGTTTAAGCAGAAGGATTAGTTGTAAGGAAGAGGTCAAGTATGTTGAAACTCTCTCCAAGGCAGTCAGGGATATGGGTAGGGTGCTGTACAAGCTGCACTAGGTCATCAATGATGGAAAAGATGTAGGTTTGTGTACCCCCACTGTATATCCATGCCCCAAACTGTATATCCATGCCCCCCCCCCAACTGTATACAGTATATACCCCCACTGTAATATCCCACTGCCGCCACCAAATGTAAGCCACTGAACTTTGGTGATTGAAACACAGTTCTGAAGTACTGTAGCTATTTAAGGAGTTTATTGAAGAGCAGCTCACCACAGTTTTCCCCTTGTGAGCACACATCCTGGACTAACTCACATCTGGTCTCAACAGTGTAGGAGTGAGGTTTAATTCACGTTTTTAAGATCTAGCATTGGGGATATACAGGAGGAGGAGGGGGATATTACAGTGGGGGTACATATACAGTGGGGGGGGGGCATAGATATACAGTACAGTGTGGGGTATGGATATACAGTGGGGGTACACTTGTTCTTCACCAGGTCGATCAGTGAAAGGAGAGGAGAGCCAAAGGTGGTAGTGAACACTGAAATCTCCTAGAATGGAGATTTCAGAGAAAGGATGTGTTCCATCATGGAAGTAGAAATAGATTGAAGGGATGTGTGTGTTCTTATCTTACCTAATTGTTCTTAACTAATTGTATCTTTACAGGAATGAGTCAAGCTCGTACTGTCCCGTGTCTTAAACCATCTTTATCATACATCTCCTTAAATTTATGAATTGTTTTGACACACACTATTTCATTCGGTAGCGCATTCCACTGATCAATTGCCCTATTTAGGAAACTAAATTTCCTTACGTCTTTATCACCTCTCATTTTATGCAGTGTCCTCTTGCTAATATTTCTCATATGTTATATATTTATGTCTATTTTCTTTCCATGATATACATTTATACAGCCTAATCATGTCTCCTCTTTTTCTTTTCTCATGTAGTGTTGGTAGATTCAGTTCTTCATAGCTCAGATCCCTTAAGCTTGGTACCCATTTTGTAGCAGCTCTTTGAACTTTTTCAATCTTATCTATGTGAGATGAGGATTCCAGACTACTGATGCATACTCCAGGGTTGGTCTGATGAAAGCCGCTATTTTCTACCTCAGCAGGTCTTCATTAATGTATGTGAATGCTATTCTCATATTTGCAGGCAGTGTTTACATGTTCCGTACCTTCTCAATTATGTGGTCTGCCGGAGTTAGTCTGTTATTGATAATCACACCTAAGTCCTTCTCTCTTTCTGATGTGTGCAGGGTTTTACTTCCCAATTTATAATCCCAATCTGGTCTTTTCCCACTTTTACCAAACTTGATTACATGACACTTGTCCACATTGAATTCCATTTCCCATGTATTACTCCATTCATGAGGTTTACTGTATTTAATTCTTCTTGTAGCTCTTGACAAGAGTCTATGTTAGTAAATTTCCTCTGTATTTTTGCATCATCGGCAAACATATTTAAATAGCTTTCATTTCCAATATTATTTTACCTATGTCATCTATATACACTAAAAACATAATTTGTGCCAGCACCGAGCCCTGTGGAACTCTGCTAGTCACTTCCCTCCATGATGAGTACTTTCCTCTTAGTACTGTTCTCATTTCCCTTTTCCTGAGAAAATCTTGCATCCAACAGCAGAGTTTGCCTCGGATTCCTCCTCGATGGTACAGTTTCCATAAAAGTCTTTGGTGCGGTACTCTGTCATATGCTTTCTTGAAATCTAGATAGATACTGTCTACCCATCCTTCTCTTTTCTGTAATGTTTCTGCAACTCTGTCATAGTAGCTTAATAAATTAGTAACACATGATTTTCCCTTTCTGAAACAAATTGCCTTTCTGTTATCATATTGTGTTCTTCTAGATGGTTTACCCAAACTTTTCTTATTAGCTTTTCCAGTATCTTACAACACTGGTTAGTGATACTGGTTGGTAGCTGAGTGGATTTTGTCTATTCCTTTTCTTGAATAAGAGGACAATGTTTGCTTTCTTCCAAATATTTGGTAGTTTACCTTGACCCAAGGATTCCTTGAATATTAACGATAATGGTGTACTTAACTCCTTTGCACATTCGTGTAGCACCCAACATGAAATTTCATCTGGACCATTTGTTTTTCCTTTGTCTAATTTACTTACCTCTTCCTGTATCTCTTTTTCTGATACAGTATTTGTATATCTGGTAATATGTTTGGGCTTGCATGTTCCATATCATCTTTCTCAAAATTTTTTCTTCTGTAAAAGCTGATTGGAAACTCTTATTTAGTACTTCACAAATATCTTTCTCTTGTGTATATAGGATCCCTTCATCCATAATGGATTGTATTTTATTTTTTACTTTGGTTTTGCTTTGGATGTAGCTGTAAAATAGCTTCGGTTGATCACTACTTTTGTTTATGATGTCCTCCTCAAATTGTTTTTGGACTTCTCTCCTTATTCTTGTGTATTCGTTTGTTGCCTGTTTATAGTTGTTATATGCCCTCTCACTATTGTGTCTTCTGTATCTATTCCACAAGAAGTCTCTTTTTCTTTTAATTTTTTTCTTTTGATTTTTTAAATTTTTTATTAAACCATTTGTTTCTTATTAGATGAGATGGAGGGATGGAGTGGAGAGGTATATGAGAGACGGGGGTGTGAGTTGGGAGCATGGTAGTGAAATGGCAGGGGACAGAGTGACATGGAGGCGATTTGTTTGTGGCCACCCCGTTCGGGATTGAGGCGTCTGGCGATAGATAGATAGTTTATTTTCATTTCTGTTTCTTTGAGCTGAGGGATGTAATTTTGAACTCCTATTTCCTAAAGTTCACAGAATTTTCTATATATAACATTTAAATCTTGTCCTCTAAGCTCTTTTTCCAAATCTATTTCTAGGTTAAGGCTCTTTTTATAACTTTCATTACTGTTAACTATGTCATATGCAATCCTGAAGTTGCAATTTAATACTGCATGGCCGCTTTTGCTGAATGGAGGGTGATACATGATACTGTCAGTATCATCTTCTTGCCTAGTATTTATAAGATCTAGTACTGATGGTATATCAAGTCCTCTTTTTCTGGTGCTTTCTTTTACATGTTGCATTAGGAAAAATTCCTGCGCAATGTCCAGGAGCTTTTGGTCCCAACATTTCTCCTGGCTTTTTATTTCTTGAGTATTCCAATTTATATTTGTATTGAAATCTCCAGATAGTATAATTCTTTCTGATTTCTCCTCCATTCTATGTGGTAATGCTCTTAAACTTTAAACTGCACTTTCTGCCAGTTCTTCATATTCGCCTTTTTCCCAAATGTTTGATTTAGGTGGCATGTATAAATTTGCCTCAATTAACTGATGTACTAATCTCTACTGCTATCACTTCTACCTGTCAGGGTATATCTAGTTCTATTTCTTTGACTTGCAGATTCTTCTTTGTTAATATTATGTGTGTGTGTGTGTGTGTGTGTGTGTGTGTGTGTGTGTGTGTG
>JAGKTI010002648.1:22767-64861 GCA_018397915.1 Birgus latro | reverse complement strand
TATATGTATATCGTTTTCGTTTTTGAAGGCTCCAACATGCATGCGTCTGCCTTTGTCACCTAATGGCGGCTCTCCATGCTGCTCGATCTTTGGTAGCCTACCTGTTCAGTCCCTTAATCCTTAAGTCACACTTAATGACCTCGTCCCATGTCTTTCTCGGTCTACCCTTCCCAACCCATCCCCCAATATTAACACTTCTAACCCTCTGTACCCAATTATCATCCCCCATCCTCTCCACATGTCCAAACCACCTCAGCCTACCTCTCCTCATCACAACACCAATACACTCCAGTCCCATCCTACCTCTCAACTCTTCCATCGTAAACCCAGCCCCCCCAGGCCTTGCATGCAGGGACGCACTGCACATCCACCTAATCATTGTCATATCTGTACGTTTAAACTTGCGAATATCCTCTTCCTTTGCTGCCCAGGTCTCACTACCATACAGCATCACACTCCTAACACATGCTGCATACAAAGACCCCTTAGCACATAAGGAGAGCCCACTCAATGTCAGGAGAGGCAACAGCTCCCTGAACTTCTTCCAACCACTTCTCACCATAGCAACTGAGCTAACTCCAGCCCCACCTCCAGCACATATCATGTCTCCCAAACAACAAAACTCCTCCACACACTCAAGAGACTCACCAGCAAGTTCAATCCTTTCACGCTTAACAATCTCCACCTGCTCTCCCCAACACGCTGCACACATGAAGTCAGCATTATCTCGGAGTCTACCTCTAATACCACTACATCTCTTGTGCACCCATTTATTACAAACACTACACAAGATGGAATTACTTCCCACACCTTTGCGGCAAACTGCACATGGCCACTCTCCCTCT
Organism: Birgus latro; assembly: GCA_018397915.1. NCBI lineage: Eukaryota > Metazoa > Arthropoda > Malacostraca > Decapoda > Coenobitidae > Birgus > Birgus latro. The sequence continues at coordinate 64,016 of JAGKTI010002648.1, read as the reverse complement.
CGTCTGATTGTACTGCCACCAACCCTAGATATCATCACTTTTGTTTTATCTGCATTTACCCATAAGGCCTTGTGCCCCATACCATCTCTCCACATCTTAAACCTTTCCTCCACCTTTTCATTCTCTGCAATCAACACCAAATCATCAGCATACGTCTTCCATGGGAGTCTGTCTCTGAAGTCACGTGAGAGGGCTTCAAGCACCATGATAGACAACAAGGGACTCAAAACTGACCCCTGATGCACACCAGCATTCACGGAAAACTCATCACTCAAATCTCCGTTCACTCTTACCTGGGTGCGAGCACCCACGTACATGGCCATAACCACCCTAACCAGCCACTCTCCCAACCCCAGCTTTCTCATTGCCCACTTCACCACCTCTCTAGGGACTCAGTCAAATGCCTTTTCCAAATCAACAAAAACAAAATACAATTCCCTTTTCTTTCCAATATATTTTTCCTGAAGCTGTCAAACAATGAGTATGGCATCAGTGGTCTCCCTGCCTGGCATAAACCCAAACTGCATCTCATCAGTATTCACTCTTTCTCTAATCATACCTTCTAGAAATCTCTCCATTACTTTCATTATCTGATCTAAGAGCTTTATACCTCTGTAATTTCCCCTTTCCAGGGCATCACCCTTCCCTTTCTACACATTTACAATTACCCTCTTCAGCCAATCATCTGGGACAACACACTCATATATAATCTTATTTATCAGGTCAGTGACTAACCTCATCCCAGTATCTCCTGAGGCCTTCAACATTTCAGCAGTCAACCCAGATACACCTGCCGCCTTCCCCACCCGCATCCTGCCTATTGCCTGACTCACAGTAGCAGCGTCAATCAAAGGCCGAGGGCCAAACACTGGACCTGCTGGCTCCAAACCTTCCCTATCCCAATCAAACTCCTCATTCAACAATCGGCTATAATGCTCTCTCCATGCATCTTTAATATCCCCACTGTTCACCACTACCCTTCCTTCATCATTCTTCACACACTGTTCACATACAATATCCCGATTATCCCTCTTCACCTGATTTGCCACCCTAAAAATCATATTTTTCCTTTCTTCATGATTTAGATTATCAAGTAAGAGTCTCTGTGATTCAGACTTCGCCCTGTATACCTCTCTTCTAGCCCTGCGCTTGGCAGCCAAGTACTCCTCTCTGTTACCACGTTTCTTCCATTCCCGGAAAAGCCATCTTTTCTCCTTAACTGCGGCTTCTACACCCTCATCCCACCACCAAGTTACTTTATGTCTTGGTGTGCCTCTTGTCCAACCGCATATTGCATCGGTAACTCTCAAGAGGTTGGTTTTAGGCTTATGTTAGCTTCTCTCACAATTGTTAGGCCATTTAGATTGCCCATAAACTTGTTTTTGGATTCATTTGGATGGGTTTAGTACTTGGTTAGGGGAGAAACCCAAGGCTCAGAAATGCATCCCTATACAGGGAGTCCCTGATATATGAAAGGGTTAGGTACCTTTAAAATCTTTCGTGTATCAATTTTTCTTATATTGAAGCATTTTTCCCTGTTGGTAACTTAAGAGAATGACAAGGAGCCTACCAAAAACTGTCACCTTATTACTAGGCTGGTTGTAAGCTCTTAAATCTACGGGAGAAATGTTATTAAAAGCTAAATTAACTTTAAGCTGTTGTTTGTTTATCAAATTACAGTAAAAAATACAAAACAGTATATACAGGTGAGTCAGGACGAGTCACAGTTATTGGTGGATCCTGTGGTGAGGCAGGAGAGGCAGAGTGGGTCACAGTTACTGGTGGATCCTCTGGTGAGGCAGGAGAGGCAGAGTGAGTCACAGTGAGTGGTGGCCCCTCAGGTTGCCTCCTCTGGATCCTTTGGTGAGGCAGGTGCTGCAGGGTAAGTCTTAGGAGCAAAAAAGTCAGTGACCTTGTGGTGCTTGGCCGCCAGTTTTTTCTCCCTAAGTAGCTCTTCAAAACATCTGAGTCCACCTTTGACAAGACTGCATAACATAATGCTTCTTCTGTCCATCTCTGAGTCAGGCTGAAAGACAAGGTAATTCTCATGCTCATAGGGTTCCAGAATCTTTTCCAGTGATGCAGTGGTCAAAGTGGGTGCAACAGGAGAGGCATGCTCTGCAGCATCCTGCATAGTCTCCTCCAGCTCCAACAGGTCTTCTGTGGTCAGCTCCTTGTGAGACTCCACAAGTTTCGTGATGTCCTCGGGCCTCACTTCCTCCCCATTGTCGCCCAGGGCAGCGACATTACCGGGCACTGAAAAACCAGTGAGGTCATGCACTGTCTCCGGCCACAGTTTTCTCCAAACGGCATTCATAGTAGCAAGAGTTCTCTCTTCCCATGCTTCAGCAATCACTCAATGCCTTTTTTTTTTTAATCAAAAGCCTTCCAGAAATCCTGTGGTCCATCGGTCGTGCTGTCTCATTGTGCATGCAACAGCGTGTTCATGGCACATCTGGTATAATAGCTCTTGAAGGTTGCAATCACCCCCTGATCACAAGGCTGCAACTGCTCTGTGGTGTTCGGGGGAAGAAAAACCACCTGAATGTTATCACACCAGTCGACCATAGTGCGTGGATGCGCTGGTGCATTGTTGACGATCAACAAGGCCCTGTTCACTAGGTTTGTTGTGTTGCGGGAAATGATGGGAGAAAAATAATTATAGATGTAGTCATAAAAGATAGAGGTAGTAACCCATGCCTTTTTAGAGGACTTCCAGTAGACGGGCAGAGACCGCTTAGATGTATTTTTCAGTGCCCGAGGGTTTTCAGAACTGTAGACCAGAAGCGGCCTAAACTTGATGTCACCCTCGGCATTGCCTCTTAGGGCCAAGGTCCGGCGATCCTTAGCTGCCTTAAATCCCGGAGCAGTTTTCTCCTGCCTGAAGATGTATGTGCTACGCCTAAAAATGACACTTGTAATAAAACATCTATAAAAACACTGCATCTTATCAGTTATAGGCTGACATTGCATTTTTCACTTGATTTCATATGACTGGCCACCTTCACACCATGTGCTACTTTCATAGCACTTGTTAAACACTTATAAATTGACTCAATTAGCTATGTAAAGTGCACATAAAAATTTAGGAATACTTCATCACTCATTTAAAATTTCACAACACTTTTGTCACTTTCATAACAAAAAACTGAGGCGCTGTTGCAAAGGCAAAACCTCCGTCCAGCAACTGAACTGAATGCTAGTTAAATGCGCATAAGTTGACCCAAACTAACAAAAGTGATTTTGTATGACTGGCAAACTTCACAACACTTCCCACTTTCTGAAGTCATAAATTTTACTCCTCTCACCACTACCTGTCTTGATTATGGCAAATATTTGTTATTATTTCGTGTTACAGGTAGCCTGCAGATAACTTGTAAAACAACGAATTATGAATTTAACATACTTGGTTGGCATTTTCTTTCATTAAAGCCCTGTCTCATCGATGTTAAAGACCTACTGTGGGGAGTAGCCGCCTTTCTTGATGATTTTCTTGAGTTGGTCTGAGAATGCCGACGCAGCAGCTGAATTGGCACTAGCAGCCTCTCCCTGAAGGCAAACATTGGTGAGACCAGCCCCCTTCCTGAAACGATAAAATCAGCCTCTGCTGCGATGACCACTGAGGTGGTGAGGGATACTGCTGCGAAGACTGATGAGATGGCAATGGAGTCAGTTGCAGTGCCTCATGTCGTGGTGAAGGAGACAGAGGCAGTGGCTGAAGTGGTGAGGGAGGTGGAGGCTGGGACGAGGAAGGCAGCAACGGAGTGGCGGAGTTCCTTAGTGGAGACAGGTGACACGGGAGATGGGAATCGGCTGGAGGTTAGTTCCAGCAGTACGGGCCGAGCACGTCCTCGGCAGGAGGAGACCCTGGGTGTTTCTCTGCTGGCCAGTGGTGAGGGAGATGCTCTGCTGGTTGATGGTTGGGGAGATGCTCTGTTGGTTGAAGGCTGGGGAGATCCTTTGTGGCTTGCTGGGGTGGTGGTTGCTTGTTTGAAGAAGGCATTGATTGTAGTCTGCCCGGTCACCCTTTTCTTCTTCTCCAGCATCATCCTGTACACCAGGGATGCACAACCCGCGGCCCGCGGGCCGCATTTGGCCCTCAAGCAACCCTCTGGCGGCCCTTAGTAGGTAATAAAATGGAAAAAAATAATAAAAGGTAATAAATTGATAAATAGCAGTTCAGATAATAATTCAAAATGTGCCGTGGACCCAGAACTGGACGAGAAGTGAACGCGTCAGTCACCGTGGCTAGACATTAGTCATTCTAGACGGGAGTCTGTGTGCCACACTGCCGAGTCGACGGCCTCACTGCTTGAGTATCGACAGTCGTTATTAGGAACTCTTTCAGAGAGGGTTGATTACTCTTGCTCACAATGGCTGCAAGTACTTCTACTGGAAAAAATGCAACTCGAAAAAGGAAACTAGAAGATGAACAGAAAGTTTCATGAAATATGGACAGACAAATATTTCTTTGTGGAAAACAGTTCTAACAATATCATCTGTTTGATATGCCAGAGTAGTGTAGCTGTTTGTAAGGAATGTAATTTGCAAAGGCATTATTTAACAAAGCACAAGTCTTATGAAAAAATCACAGGTGAACTAAGGAAGCAGAAAATAAAATCACTGATGCAAAGTACCAACTAATGTGTGAGAAACAATGTATGTAAGAAAAATGAACACTATGCAACAACAGTAAGAAAACTCAGGGAGGCATTCGACAGCAGATTTGGAAACCTCAAGAAAGAAAGGAATAACTTGATGTTGTTCAGCAACTCTTTTTCTGTATCACCTGAGGACGTGGAAGTAGAAGCCCAGTTAGAACTGATTGACCTCCAGAACAGCGACATTCTTCATACAAAGTTTAAGGAAGGGGACTTACTCAATTTCTATAATTGTTTGCCCAAAGATCAATATCCTTATTTGAGAAACAAGGCTGCTATTTATGCAAGCTTATTTGGCTCTACCTATATATGTGAACAAACATTTAGTCTGCTAAGTCGAGACAAGTCAAACATTCGAAGCAGGCTGAGTTTGTGACTAGCAACAACAAAGTTTCAACCCAACATAAAGAAGCTTGTCTATGAATCACAGTGTCAAAAATTGCATTAAGAAGACTGTGTCATGCATGCCAGGTAAGGATTAATCATAGTTTTGTAACGTAATGGATTAAGTACTATATTTTTACCATTAAGCACCTAAAATTTCTACATTTTTGTTTAAAATAAATCTTGCAGCCCTCAGCGAGTTTTAAGTTTGATCATGTGGCCCGAGGAGCTCAAAAGGTTGTGCATCCCTGCTGTACGCCTTCATCCCCTCCTCCAGCAATCAGATGCAGCCCTGCTTCATCCTGGGAGAGGGTTGTTTGTGCGCATCATGGCAGTGATTTTGTCCAGCTTCGTTAGCATCTCCCTCAGAATTGTAATACTGAGGACTCGCATTTCAGAGACAACATCCTCCTCTTGTGCGTCCTGGTTCGCCCGCTGAAACTCCATATTGAGAAGCTCCTTGTTGCTGAGCTGCTTCCTATGGCATTTGAGGACCTCCTCCACATCCATCCTCATCGACCTCCCCAAAGCCTGCCTTGTGCGACAATTCCACTATGTCCTGCTGCACTGGCAGAGCTTGCATGCCCTCAGGGAAGCCTGTGAAGGAGTACACACACACTGGTCACAGCTACCGCCACACATCGTTCATGGTGGCCTGGCTAACCTCACACCACGCTGCAGTGATATTCTGTAGGGCATGGGGTATGTTGTAGCCGTACCAGAACTGCTGCACCGTTGTCCCATCATCACTGTCAGAGGCCCAAACCAACTGCTGCATGGTGCGGCAGAGGTAATATGCTTTGAACACAGCGATCACCCCTTGGTCCATTGGCTTCAACAAGGACGTGGTGTTGGGGGGCAGGAACACCACCTCTATGTTGCTTGCCCATTCCTTCATCGTGGGAGGGTAGCTAGGCGCATTGTCTGCCTCCACAAGAAATCTGTTTGCCAAATTCTCATGCGAGGCATACCTCTTCAGCACACGAGAGATACAAGTGAAAATATGTCGAACAGATATCAGAAGTCAGCCAGGCCTTGCTTGACTTCCAAATCACCCCAAGGTTCTCTTTAACATACCCCACCAGAGTCCTGGGGTTCTCGGAGTGGTAGACAAGGAGCAGCTTCAACTTAGGTTGCTCTTGTTGTTGCCCTCCAGCTTGGGTGTCAGCCAGTCTTTCAAGGGCTTGAATCCTGGCATAGACTTTTCCTCTGTTGCGAGATATGACTTGGAGGACATTCTCTTCCAGAAGAGCCCAGTCTCATAAAAATTCAAGCCCTGCTTTGGACTGTAGCCACCGTCCACAGTAGTGCATTTCAGTTCGTCAGGAAACGCTGCCTCTGCCATCATACCTGCACTCGCTGCCTCACCGTACATCTTCATGTGGTGGAGATTACCTCGCCTCTTGAACCAGTCAAACCATCATGGCTTGCCGTGCAGGTCTCGCAATCATCAAGATCCCACCTCACCTTGATTTCCTTCCATAGCGAGAGAGCCTTAGTTCAAATAATTGCCTGGCTTATGGGTACCTTCCACCGGTTCTGATTCTCCACCCACGTGCGCAGCATCTGCTCCAGCTCCTCCATTGCAGGCTCTCTCTAGGGGGTGATGGGAGGCAGATAAGGTTGCAACCTCCTCAGCAGCAGCCTTAATGGCCACAGTCTTCTTGATGATGGTGGAGACAGTTGACTGGGCCAGGTGGAGAGCCGAGGCGATGGCACACGCACCTTCGCATTTGTTGTGGAGCTTAAGAATATCTGGCTTTACATCTAGAGACACATTTTTACGGACGCGCTTCGTGGGAACATCACCAGCATCGACACTAGCAGGCCACTTACCACCCTGACTAGGGCCTCCACTAGCACCACCACTAGCCCCACCATGTGCAGCACCCTTACCAGACATGATCACACTTATTTTGGCTAAAATTCACACAATAACGCACTCCACACATGATTGGTATCACTGCTCTACTCATGGCACTGCTTGTACGCAGTCATGATGCACTACGATAGCAGCTTGTGTAACGTTGGTGGTGCAACACAATGCTTGGTGGGAGAGCATAAGGGAGTTGCTTACTCTGAGATGGCTGGTGCAAGAAGAACAATATGGGTGAGTGCGGGGTGAGCGTTGGCTGTGGGGCCTGTGCGAGCGTTTCTGTGCATCCTGTGAGGAGGGTGGGCTCAGTTGGCCATGGGAATGCATGCCTGTCGCCTGTGGGCGTGACGTGGGAGGGCCCGTTGTTAAACCGGGGCTCGGCCATTGAGTAATGGGGTTTGGTGGTGTTTGTATCCCCATCGCTAAGCCGGGGTATCGCATCTAGGGGTTTCGTATATCGGGGTAATACTATACTGTTATGCAGTAACTTTTTCACTTCCATACTCACTTTCAAATTTCTTATCACTGCTTTCAAAGAACCAGCCACCTTTCTTCCTTGTTGTACCCTGTCAAGCACTTCACCCTCTAAACTTCCATCCCTACTCATCACATTACCCAAGTACTCAGATGCACTCACATTTTTCATTTCATCCTCATCCAACCTCACTCAACATTCAGTGCCTTCATTTCTCTCGAAGACCATAACTTTAGTCTTCCCAGCATTCCGCTTTCCGTTTCTTACACTCTCCCAAACTCATTTACCAAGCCTTGTAGCTCCCCCTCATCTTCACTTAACAACACAGTATCATCTGCAAACAGCAGTACAGGGAGTTTCAACACACTGCCCTTTCTTAATAGGGCCGCTCCAGCATTCACTGCCCTACCTTGTATCACTTTTATAACCAAGGTAGTCAGTGGATGTTGGAGCAGCCCTAATGAGAAGGGCAGCATGTAGGAACTCCCTGTACTGCTGTTAGCAGATGATACTGTGTTGTTAAGTGAAGACAAAGGGTAGATGCAAGGCATAGTAAATGAGTTTGTTAGAGTGTGTGGGGGAAATTCCGCTTAAAGGCGGGGGCTGTGTTTTTTGGGGGTTACCTGTACTCACCTAGTGTTGGCATTGATGGAGGCTAGATACACACAGATATGTCCTCATTATACAATAATCAGAGCACTGAGGGGCCATAAGGTTAGTCGCAGCACTACATCAACAAATGAGGTGTGGAAGACCACAGACTAAGTCACAGCACTAGGGTTTAGCCACCATGTGGGTCACGAGCAGAGCGCACAGATACATCTTCACTGTGCAGTATCCACAGGAAAGACCGAGAGTGACAGTAGGCTTGGCGCACTGGGTGGGCTGTTCTCGCAATTAATTGTGATTGGCTGGCATGTTGGATCCTGTGTCTGAGCCGAAGAGCCAATTGCATCCCATTTGTGAGCCAGATATGTACTGTATTGCCTAATTTTGCCAGATATTGTTTTAATAGAGCCAGGCAAAAAGCGCCAGATATTGCATTGGGATGGATATTCTGTCTATTAACCTGTTGGCAGATGCCTCAATATGGTAAGGGATGGCCACAAACAAATCGCCTCCACATTGCCTTGTCCAGTGCCATTTCACTGCCGTGCTTCCAGTCCACACCCCCCTCTCTCATATATCTGTCCACTCCATCCCGTCATCTCATCCTTGGCCTCCCCCTTCCCCCCCCCTTCCCTCCACCTTACTGGCAAACATTCCTCTCGTTAACCTTGCTCTCCATCCTCGCCACATGGCCAGACCACCTCAGTGTATTTCTCCTAACGCTTTCTATCACATCCACATCACAATGCTCCTTCACTTCCTTATTTGTCAGTCTCTCTCTCCACATAACTTCACGATGGATAATTTGGAGTTTACTGTACAGTAAAACCTCAATATAACGGACTTCAATAGACCGGAATTCTCTTTTATCGGACTCGAGGAGCTACCGGACTAAACTCCTATACAGTATATAGGAAAAAGTCTGATAAAGCCAGAAAGCAGTCCGGACTGCCTGACCACTTCAGCTATGTTCACCACAATAAGACAAGTAAAAGACATGTTTTTCAGTGCACAGTACAGTATTATTATGCCATTTGATTAATGTAGTGAAGGTATAACACAGTACAATACTGCAATGGTGGTGAAAACCACTGATGCAGTCCGGACTAATGTCTGATATATCGGAAAAAGTCCAGATTAGCAGGGGTAAGTCTGGATGTCGCTTTTATCGGAATTTCGCATTTTTTGGACTGCCTTGGGCCCCAATTAGTCCATTATAGTGAGGTCTTACCATATAATAATGTGTGAATGAGTTTACAATAAAACATTTTGTGAGGGAGGACTATGAACATCAGAGATTAGCTGTTGCTTTCAGTTTTTATATATTTTCTCTTAAACTATTCCATTTATCAGAATGGGAATACCACCATTGAAGCTTGTTAAAGGGCATTCAAAGTACATTAAATTCCCAATTATCTGACATTATAGAGCCAAAGGCGTGCAGGATACTGTCAAAATGCTGGATCATGCAAAAGTCCCCCCTAGTGGCTTAGTCGGTAGAGAGGCGGCCTGCAGTCCTGCTGACCCAGGTTCAAATCCCCACTGGGGCAGGGAACAGTTTAATTATTTGAATTTCGTAAAAGCAGACTACTGATCTACCAGAAGACCCACCGACATGTTGTAAAGATACCCCTGGTAATAGCAGTACACCTGTCCTGTATGAGACAACTCTAGCATGTATTCAGTATGGACAGAGGGTGTTAGCACCGTAGTGGTGACCTGTAGAGGTGTATAGTATGTAGGAGTTGGGAGCAGGCTGTGTAGCTTATGCCCAGAGTTGGACAGATTAAAAAAAAGAAAGGAAAAAAAAACCTATAACACTTAAAATGCTTTATTCATCCATCTATCATCCAATCCTATGTCGCCCCACAGAGAAGTGTAGGAACCCTGGGCTGCAGAACTTAGTCCTGACATTTAAGATGAGAAACAAACAAAAAAATAAGCTGCCATAATAGATGTTCCTAATAGTAAAATACTGTAATGTACTGTTAAGAACACTGTAGTTTTATGTATAGAAACAATTTCATGTTGATGGTGGGGATATTACCAAAGTTCCCCCAACCAGGAGACCCATTTTCTTTCCTCCGGCCGCACTGTATAAACACACGCAACCCTTACCACGTCTTGCATTATATAGCACTAAGGTAGGATTGCTGATGTCCATACCTTGGCATTAAAATAATAATGTTTAGGAAGACACTCAGAGTGCAAAGTAGGCACGTTTGTAAATCAGTGCCTCAGTGTCGGTGGAATACAACGGAGAGTGAGAGAACATCCACCTACCTGCTGCCAGCCAGTGAAAAATTTGCATTAGAATTCTCCCTCCCCTGCCTTAGCCAATCAAAACCTTTTTACTCCCTACCACTGCATCTCCCCTCCCTACTCATCACCAACACCTTGTGAGCTGTGAGGCCCACCAACCATCAACCCTCCCTCCCTCCTGCAACACTCCTCCACTTTCATAGTACAGTACAATATAACCCTGTTCTTTATGTGTACAGTATGTGGAACACTTAAAAAGCTTGCAAGAAAAGTTTTGAGCTAGGAGGTTGGGAAACCTGTTTGTTCTTATTCAGGTTACTTCCTGGGGGGGGAGGGTACATTGTTCATATGATGCTTATTTTTTATAATCACTTTATAGACAATTTTGTGAAGCCAGTGATATATACTGTATGCCTACTAAGGAGATTCTAAGGGAAGAAAATTGACAAAGAAAATATTTTACATAACAGGCACACCAGCTTGTGAGGCCAGTAAAGCATATTGACATGGATTGAAAACTTACACCATGTATGAGAGGGTTAAGAGGGCAGCATATAATGAGAATTTTCTGTCCTGAGATGAAGTTAATTTCGAGTTCAAAGTTTAGAGGGTTGGCATTACAGGGAATAGTAAAATATTGGGGTGCTGTGAAACTCAGTAGAGGAGGTTGCAGTACTAGCAGGTTTGCTATGTATGATATCATAATGGTCGTGGACTGAGGGGATTCAGTATACAGTCAGACCTCTGCTTACGAAGTATCAACTGATGAAAAATCTGCAGATACGAGAGAAATATTTTTCAGGGGTAAAAAAAAAAAAAAAAAAACAATTTACCAATTCAAACCGCGCGTCGAGTATAAGTCTGTGGTCCCCAACAAATGCCGACTGTGTGATCACGCTGTCCTCCTCCTGGAAAGCCCAGAGCATTGTTGTTATCAGCACAAGTAACATCAGCTGTGATTCTTTTCATTTAGACTTGATTATTTCCCCCACAATGTCTCCGAAATGGAAAAGCAGTGAAAGTGGTGATGGTAGCAGGAGAAAGGGCTTGCAATTACAGTGGAAACCAAAGTGGACATAATTACGAGTGTGAGAGAGGCGAGAGGCTGAGTGATGTGTCTCGTGTCTTGGAACTGAATCCCTCAACTGTAGGAACATTTTTGAAGGACAAGGAACTTTCTTATGCAAGACTGTACAGAATACGTAAATATATCACAGTCTTTGTATTTATGCTTGTTTATATTAACCATACATGCTTGAAAATAAGGGCTACTAAGATTGATAGAAGTTTAAGGGGAAAGAAACGACTTATGAAAACCTTCAGGAACCAAATAGTGTATTTTTATAAGTTGAGAACTCCCAGTAATGTGTAAGTGTGATGACATAAAAACTTGTTATTATGTATTAATGTTCTGATTTATCAAAATTAACTATTGTACCTGGAATTTACATTGTTAGTACTGTGCTGTCATTAATCAGTATCCTGTATGAGTGGTAGGTGTATGTGTGTGTGTGTGTGTGTGTCTGTGTGTGTGTGTGTGTGTGTGTGTGTGTGTGTGTGTGTGTGTGTGTGTGTTCTTACCTAATTGTATCTTTACAAGAATGAGTCAAGCTCTTACTGCCCTGTGTCTGAAACCATTTTCATCATACATCTCCTTAAATTTATGAATTGTTTTGGCACACACTATTTCATTCGGTAGTGCATTCCACTGATCAATTGCCCTGTTTGGGAAACTAAATTTCCTTACGTCTTTATCATCTCTCTTTTTATGCAGTAGTTTTTTGCAGTGTTCTCTTGCTGATGCTTCCCCATAGGTTATATATTCATTTATGTCTATTTTCTCCTTCCTTGATATGCATTTATATAGCATAATCATGTCTCTTTTCCTTCTCTCCTGCAGTGTTGACAGATTCAGTTTTTCTAGTCTTTCTTCATAGCTTAGATCCCTTAAGCTTGGTACCCATCTTGTAGCAGCCTTTTGAACTTTTTCAATCTTATCTATGTGTTTCTTGAGATGAGGATTCCAGACTGCTGATGCATACTTCAGGGTTGGTCTGATGAAGGATGTTGTTATCTTCCTCATCATGTCTTCATTTATGTATGTGAACGCTACTCTCATATTTGCAAGCAGTGTATACATGTTCCGTACTTTTTCATTTATGTGGTCAGTCGGAGATAGTCTATTATTGATAATCACACCTAAGTCCTTCTCTATTTCTGATATGTGTAGAGTTTTACTTCCTAGCTTATAATCCCATTCTGGTCTTCTCCCACTTTTACCAAACTTGATTACATGACACTGTCCACATTGAATTCCATTTGCCATTTATTACTCCATTCATGAAGAAGTTTTAATTTCTCTTGTAGTTCTTTACAAGAGTCTGTGTTAGTATTTCTCCTTTGTATTTTTGCATCGTCTGCAAACATATTTAAATAGCTTTCATTTCCGATATTACTAGCTATGTCATTTATATACTGTACACTAAAATCATAATTGGTGCCAGCACTGAGCCCTGTGGAACTCTGCTAGTCACTTCCCTCCATGATGAGTAGTTTCCTCTTAGTACTGTTCTTATTTCCCTTTTCCTGAGAAAATCTTGCATCCAACAGTACAGTTTGCCTCGGATTCCTCATTGATGGTACAGTGTCTGTAAGAGTCTTTGGTGCGGTACTCTGTCAAATGCGTTCTTGAAATCTAGGTAGCTACTCTCCACCCATCCTTCTCTTTTCTGTAGTGTTTCTGCAGCTCTGTCATAGTAGCTTAATAGATTAGTAACACATGATTTTCTCTTTCTGAAACCAAATTGCTTTTTTGTTATCATATTGTGTTCTTCTAGATGGTTTACCCAAGCTTTTCTTATCAACTTTTTCAATATCTTACAGCATATTCTCCACAGGTAGGATTGGATGACGCAGAGAAGGATAGATTTTGGGATGATTTAATACGTGTAGTGAGTGGTATGGGTGATGATGAGGTAGTGGTTCTGGGAGGGGATTTAAATGGTCATGTGGGTGAAGCAGCTCAGGGTTATGAAGGAGTCCATGGAGGATGTGCATATGGTGTGAGGAATGCGGAAGGGGAAATAATACTCGAGTTTGGGGAGGCTATGGACATGATTGTGTGCAGCATGCATTTTAGGAAAAGAATCAGCCGGTTGATTACGTACGAGTCCGGGGGAAATAGTAGTCAGATAGATTATTTTCTGGTCAGGAGGGTTGATAGGAGATTAGTGAGTGATGTTAAAGTTATAGGAAGCGAGGAGTGTGTGCAGCAGCACAAACTGTTGATTTGTGACATGGTGCTTAAGGAACGAGTGATGAGAAGGAGGACATATGTACCTAGGAGGAAAATATGGAAGCTGGGAAACCAATCAGTAAGGGATGCCTTTTATAGTGAGATGAGGAGAGTGGTGGCTGAACAGGAAGCCGTTGATAGAGGCGTTAATGAACAGTATAGAGCCCTTAAGAACAACCTCTTGAGAGTTACCGATGCAATATGTGGTTGGACAAGAGGCCCACCAAGACATAAAGTAACTTGGTGGTGGGATGAGGGTATAGACGCTGCAGTTAAGGAGAAAAGAAGGCTTTTCCGGGAATGGAAGAATGGTGGTAACAGGGAGGAGTACTTGGCTGCCAAGCGCAGGGCTAGAAGAGAGGTATACAGGGCGAAGTCTGAGTCACAGAGACTTTTACTTGATAATCTAAATCATGGAGGAAGGAAAAATATGATTTTTAGGGTGGCAAATCAGGTGAAGAGGGATAATCAGGACATTGTAGGTGAGCAGTGTGTGAAGAATGATGATGGAAGGGTTGTGGTGAACAGTGAGGATATTAAAAATGCATGGAGGGAGCATTGTAGCCGATTGTTGAATGAGGAGTTTGATTGGGATAGAGAAGGTTTGGAGCCAGCTGATCCAGTGTTTGGCCCTTGGCCTTTAATTGACGCTGCTACTGTGAGCCAGGCAATAGACAGGATGTGGGTGGGGAAGGCGGCAGGTTTGACTGCCGAGATGTTGAAGGCCTCAGGAGATACTGGGGTGAGGTTAGTCACTGTCTTGATAAATATGATTATATATGAGTGTGTTGTCCCAGATGATTGGCTGAAGAGTGTAATTGTAAATGTGTACAAAGGAAAGGGTGATGCCCTGGAAAGGGGAAATTACAGAGGTATAAAGCTCCTAGATCAGATAATGAAAGTAATGGAGAGAGTTCTAGAAGGTATGATTAGAGTTTGAGTGAATATCGATGAGATGCAGTTTGGGTTTATGCCAGGCAGGGAGACCACTGATCCCATATTCATTGTTCGACAGCTGCAAGAAAAGGGAATTGTATTTTGTTTTTGTTGATTTGGAAAAGGCCTTTGACAGAGTCCCTAGAGAGGTGGTGAAGTGGGCAATGAGAAAGCTAGGGTTGGAAGAATGGCTGGTTAGGGTGGCTATGGCCATGTACATGGGTGCTCGCACCCAGGTAAGAGTGAATGGAGCTTTGAGTGATGAGTTTTCCGTAAATGCTGGTGTGCATCAGGGGTCAGTTTTGAGTCCCTTGTTGTTTATCATGGTGCTTCAAGCCCTCTCACGTGACTTCAGAGATGGACTCCCATGGGAGATGCTGTATGCTGATGATTTGGTGTTGATTGCAGAGAATGAAAAGGAGGCGGAGGAAAGATTTAAGAAGTGGAGAGATGGTATGGGGGACAAGGGCTTAGGGGTAAACACAGATAAAACAAAAGTGATGATATCTAGGGTTGGTGGCGGTACACTCAGAGGAGAGGGAGAGTGGCCATGTGCAGTTTGCCACAAGGGTGTGGGAAGTAATTCCATCTTGTGTAGTGTTTGTGATAAGTGGGTGCACAAGAGATGTAGTGGTATTAGAGGTTGACTTCGAGATGATGGTGATTTCATGTGTGCGGCGTGTCGGGGAGAGCAGGTGGAGATTGTTAGGCGTGAGAGGGTTGAACTTGCAGGTGAGTCTCTTGAGTGTGTGGAGGAGTTTCGTTATTTGGGGGACATGTTATGTGCCGGAGGTGGGGCTGGAGTTAGCTCGGTTGCTAGGGTGAAAAGCAGTTGGAGGAAGTTCAGGGAGCTGTTGCCTTTCCTGACATTGAGAGGACTCTCCTTACGTGCTAAGGGGTCTTTGTATGCAGCATGTGTTAGGAGTGTGATGCTGTTTGATAGTGAGACTTGGGCAGTAAAGGAAGAGGATATTCACAGGTTTAAACGTACAGAAATGACAATGATTAGGTGGATGTGCAGTGCGTCCCTGCATGCAAGGCCTGGGGGGGCTGGGTTTACGTTGGAAGAGTTGAGAGTTAGGATGGGACTGGAGTGTATTGGTGTTGTGATGAGGAGAGGTAGGCTGAGGTGGTTTGGACATGTGGAGAGGATGGGGGATGATAATTGGGTACAGAGGGTGAGAAGTGTTAATATTGGGGGAGGGGTAGACCGAGAATGACATGGGACGAGGTCATTAAGTGTGACTTAAGGGTTAAGGGACTGAACAGGGAGGCTGCCAGGGATCGAGCAGCGTGGAGAGCCGCCATTAGGTGACCAAGGCTGACGCATGCAAGCATGTTGGAGCCTTCAAAAACGAAAACGAAACTGGTTAGTGATACTGGTTGGTAGTTGAGTGGATTTTGTCTATTCCTTTCTTGAATAAGGGGACAGTGTTTGCTTTCTTCCAAATATCAGGTAGTTTACCTTGACCCAAGGATTCCCTAAATATTAAATATAATGGTCTACTTAACTCCTTTGCACTTTCATGTAGCACCCAACGTGAAATTTCGTCTGGACCATTGCTTTTACTTTGTCTAATTTACTTAACTCCTCCTGTATTTCTTTTTTCTAATACTTGTATATCTGGTAATATGTTTGGGCATGATGTTCTGTATCATCCCACTCAAAATTATTTTCTTCTGCAAAAACTGATTGGAAATTCTTATTTAGTGCTTCACAAATGTCTTTCTCTTGTGTATAGAGGATTCCTTCATTCATAGTGGATTGTATTTTGGTTTTGCTTCGCATGTAGCAGTAAAATAGCTTCCGTTGGTCACTGCTTTTGTTAATGATGTTCTCCTCAAACTGTTTTAGAGCTTCTCTCCTTATACTTTTGTATTCGTTTCTTGCCTGTTTATAGTTGTTATATTCCCTCTCACTCTTGTGTCTTCTGTATCTATTCCACAAGTCTCTTTTTTCTTTTGATTTTTTACGTTCTTTATTAAACCATTTCTTTATTGTCATTTCTGCTTCTTTGTGCTGAGGGATGTAATTTTGGACTCCTATTTCATAAAGTTCACAAAATTTTCTATATATAAAATTTTAATCTTGTTCTCTAGCTCTTTTTCCCAATCTGTTTCTAAGAAGTATTTCTTTAGGTCATAGTAGTTTCCCTTTTTATAGTTAAGGCTCTTTTTGTAGCTTTCATTACTGCTAACAGTCATATGCAATCCTGAAGTTGCAATTTAATACTGCATGGTCGCTTATGCCGAATGGAGGGTGATACATAATACTGTCAACATAATTTTCTTGCCTAGTAAATATAAGATCTAGTACTGATGGTACATCTAGTCCTCTTTTTCTGGTGCTTTCTTTTACATGTTGTGTTAGGAAAAACTCCTGCACAAGGTCCAGGAGCTTTTGGTCCCAGCAGCTTTCCTGGCTTTTTATATCTAGACTATTCTAATTTATATTTGTATTGAAATCTCCAGATATAATTCCTTCAGATTTCTCCTCCATTCTCTGTAGTAATGCTCTTAAACTTTGAATTGTACTCTCTGCCAGGTGTTCCTATTCACCTTTTTCCCAAATGTTTGATCAGGATGGCATGTATAGATTTGCCACAGTTATTTTCCCTTCAGACGTACTAATCTCTACTGCAATCAATTCTGCCTGTGAAGGTATATCTAGTTCTGTTTCTTTGACTTGCAGATTTTTCTTTGTTAATATCCTAATTCCTCCTCCCTTTTTTAAGCTCCTATTTCTTCTCCATATATTATATTCCTCTAGGTTTAGGGTATCATTTGATATCCTTGATGTTAATTTTGTTTCAGTTAGGCAGATAATATGTGGTTCCTTTTCTTTAATATAATCATTCATCTCTAATAATTTAGATACCATTCCATCTACATTTGAGTACATAACTTTAATCATCTTGTTTACATACTTGTCATGACTTGGGTCTGCTACCTTCCTCCTTTTTATTCTCTCCTTTTATGTACCACTTTCGTGTGTGTGTGTGTGTGTGTGTGTGTGTGTGTGTGTGTGTATGTGTGCATGCATGTGTGAGAGAGAGAGAGAGGTAAGAGATGTACATAGAGAGAGAGAGAGAGAGAGAGAGAGAGAGAGAGAGAGAAAAAGAGAGAGGTGCATACATAGAGAGAGAGAGAGAGAGAGAGAGAGAGAGAGAGAGAGAGGAGATGTACATAGAGAGAGAGAGAAGAGATGCACATACAGAGAGAGAGAGAGAGAGAGAGAGAGAAAGAGATGTACATACAGAGAGAGAGAGGGAGGGTATTGTCATTGTTATGCCAGGCTCATTTTAATGTGAACCTGGTGGCTTTATGCTGAAATTGCCCTTCTGCAGTCCACCATCCTCCTCCTGGGAGATGGGGAGGGAATTGATGGACATTTGTATTGAGAGAGAGAAAGAGAGAGAGAGAGCAGTGTGGTGTCCAGAAAGTAATGTACTTTTATTTTGATGAAACAGTCTCGGCTGCACATCCTGAAGATTCACACACAAAAATGGGCTGTAGTTCCTAGTGCGCGAGTACTGCGCTATCTTGCCGAGAGTACCACTGGCTACTGTGGTGCTGACCTCAAGAGTCTTTGTGCTGAGGCTGCCCTGGTAGCGCTTCGCAACAAGTATCCTCAGATATATGGATCAAGACAAAAACTCCTCATTGATGTCACATCCATCCATGTGAGTCCACTGTTGATGTTCATTGTTTATCAGCATGATACTGATTTTAACACTTTTATGGTTAGGACAGCTCTGATGTATTTCTGCCAACTGCAAACAATTTTACCCAGCTGACAGTCACTCCTTGGAGCTTGACTTTTAATGCATTGCTGATTAACTTTGTGGAAGGTGGAGGTGACCATCATCCACTCACCTGATGTAGTGGTGCTTACTGCTTCCTTCACCTCTGTCATTCTTTTTGTCTCTGCCCTCCTATCTTCCTATGTCTCCCATCTTTCCTGTCACTTTTTATTATCACTATATTGCTCTTCTTTCTGCGTCAGGTGGCTTTACATAGAGTGACAAGTCAAATGGTTTCCTGTAAGCCAGGAAACCATTTACAATGCTTGGTGATAACCATATAACCAGTCCATACATGTTCTGTACATGTATGCTTCTGGCTATGGATAGGTAACTGATTAATAGTTTGGAGAACTCTGTGTAGTTAATTTCACTTGCAACAATAACAGTAAGTTCAGTCATCTGAGAGGAGTTGTAAGTGCATGAGGTTGTTAATTTTTACAATTTTAGTCTGAAAAGTATGTGACATCCCAGACTGCCTTTCATCCAACTACAACTACATTCCACTGCAACTGGAGTTGTCACCAGACTGTAAAGCATGCTATACATAAACCCCTTTTGTTTCAAACTCCAGTCCATTTATTGATCAAGTTATTAGTATTGGCTAGCAGTAGAAATTATGGCCATGATACCACTTAATTTATTCTTTATTTCCCACTATTTCATATCACTTCTCTCCATTTCATTTCTGTCATTTCCATAACACTTGACTTCCTGTCTATTAATTTACATTTCACGTCACTTGCTTCCCTGAACTTCATATTCCTTGTTTTCCCTTAATTTTTCTCCATTTCACTTCAGTTTCCTCCACTTGTTTCCTCTTCACTCTGATCATTTTCACTTCCGTTTCATATTTTTAACTACATTTTTATCCCTTTCATTTCACTCGTGTTCACTTTCTTCCAAGTCACTTCACTTCCTTCTGTGTCACCTCAGTTTCCTCCACTTGTTTCCTCTTCACTCTGATCATTTTCACTTCCCTTTTATCCTATTAACTACATTTTTATTCCTTTAATTTCACTCTTGTGTTCACTTTCTTCCAAGGCACTTCACTTCCTTCTATGTCACCTCACATCTCCACATCCCTCCATGTCACTTCACTTTTTCTTACTTCAGCCCCATCCTTTCCCATCCTTTATTCCTTTCTGCATTTCCTTTTCAGTTTTTACTTTTGTTTAAAATAATAATAAATACCTTGTCTCATGTCTACTTCTCTTCTCTCTCCTCTTCTTCATAGTCCTTGATCGTACAGTAGGCGCGGAAAGTATTGACTTTTTTTGACGACGTCATTCTTTTTCACGTTAAATGAAGTAGGGTCAATACTACCCTCCCCTGTGATGTGTAATGAGCTGACGCTTTTTCAACGGGAGCTGGCAACCCTGCTTGATAGGTTTGGCACCACAGGAGCAGGCTCAGTAATGTTTGGGCAGCCACAGGAGGAGGATTGTCTCTGTGTGTGATGCACCACAAGGGCATGTTTTGACTCAAATAACACAGTTATTTGGTTACCTACCACATTCTCATCATGCCTAAAGTAACCACAAGCAAGGACAAACGTGTGGAAGTGATTACTTTATACAAAGCTGGCCACAAACTCCCATTTATTGCAAATCAGATGGTGTTAGACTGAGGACAGTGCAGAGACTGGTGAAGCAGCTCAAGGACAGTGGGGAGGCCATTCCTCCCACTCCACTTCCCAAGCCTGGGAGACCTCGTAAGACAACCTTCAGGACCCGTCAGCTGATCTCAAGGCAAGTTAGCAAGGATCCAAGGCTAACAGCACGGGATTTAAAAGAAAAGAACCCACGGTCGCTGGCAGATGTGTCTGTCAGAAGTGTGCAGCAGCTGTTGCATGACGATCTGGGCTACAGGAGTTTTTGTGCTCGTAAAAAACCACTGCTAACTGCACTTCAGAAGAAAAAGAGAGTAAATTTTTGTAAGAAATATCTTGCCTGGAGTGAGGAGCAATGGAAAACTGTGCTTTGGAGTGATGAGTCAACATTTACTGTCACTGGTACCCCTTCATCACGAGTGTACCGCAAACCAGGCAGTGACCCCCTGGATCCTAAGTACACTTCCAAGTTTGTTAAATACCCAGCCTCACTCATGGCTTGGGGCTGCTTTACATATTATGGTGTTGGTGAGTTGGTAATTCTACCTGCAAATGAAAAAGTGAACCAGAACAATTATTTGGAGCTATTATGTGATGTTTTAAGTGACTCTTTTGATAAAACCAAGGCAAGAGTATTTATGCAAGATTCTGCCCCTGCACATGTTGCAAAGTCAGTGAAACAGTGGCTAACAGACTGTGAGGTTCCCTTTATTCGAGATTGGCCCGGAAACAGCCCAGATATCAATCCCATTGAGAATTTATGGGCGCACATGAAGCGGCAGCTGCATAGTATGGACACATCATCTTTTCCTAAACTTAAGGCTGCAGCTATGGAGCAGTTTTAGTCTGTCTGTTCTGCAAAACTACGCCATCAGTCTCCCCAGACGCCTTAAGAAGATAATAAAGGTGAAGGGGAATGCCAGTAAATACTAAATTCAATGGTGAGTGTTAATTTATTTGTTTCTCCTTGCTAACCACAAGAATGTTTTCTTTTTTTAAGATGGCGTCAACACTTTCCCCGCCTACTGTATTTCCTTCTCGACCTTTCTCTCGTCTCCTTCTCTACTTGTCGGATTTCTTCTCTTTGTATCTTATCTCATCTCCTCCTCCTCTTCTCATTCCTTCCTCTCTTCTCATCATTTCTTTCTCTTCTTTGTTCACTTACACTAGTTCATCCACCTTAACTTGGCAGAGATTTTCATCTGTTTTCTTTTGCATTTAATTTCACATAGCTTAGTGGCAAAATAAGACTACAGCAGTTTTACATTTTTTCCATAGCTCTGTTTGTGACTTGCATTATATTCTAGTGTTAATCTCTTACAGCTCAGTGGCAGAGTACAGTACTACTGTACCTTTGTTTCATAGATCTTCTTCGTGGCAAACACCATGTTACAGCTTCGCATTCAGAATAGAAAGATGGTAGTACAGTAATCCCTTATTTTTCCGGACATAATAGAGCCAAAGGCATATCCAGGTAGTTGCAATGTCAGGATAATAAACATTATTCCCCTACCATACCCAGATCCTACCTATACCCACCTCCATCCATTACCTAACCTATTTGTACAGTACCTGTGCTTTATTTGGCAGTGTTTTCTGGTCATTCAGGCATATTTACACATACAGCAAAGTTTACCACCATTTCTCCTCTTTCATTTCTTCCTCCCACTCCAAGTTTTCCCATACATGCTTTCCATTTTTTGATTTCCCCAACCCTCCCATGAATATAGTGTATGAGGTCTTTTGTTCTTCCATAATCTGGGAGATGTTGTCAGAGAATATTTCTACTGTATTTTTTCATCTGAGGTTTGAGAAGTCGGTGCATATACTTGTTTTATGTTCAGAGTGTATTTTTTGCTTAGTCTAATTACAATCCATGCTGCTCAGTCAGATACACTGCCGAATTTATCAGTGTTGTCTGTAAGATGTCCCCATGGTTGTTCAGTATATATATATATATATATGGATGGGGTGATGAGAGAAGTAAAAACATGAGTAATGAAGAGGGGGATGGCGTTGATAATGAATGTTGATGGATGGAATATCTAAAATTTGTTGTATGCTGATGATGCAGTACTATTTGCAAATACCGGACAAGAACTTGGTAGTGCAGAGTTTTGCTGATGTTTGTGAACATCGTGCCTTGAGAGTAAATGTAGAAAAAAGTAAAGTGATGGTTATTGAGAGAGAAGATGACTCCCAGTGTGATGTTACAGCAAATGGAGAATGACTGGAATTGGTGAGAGAGTTTAAATACCTGGGTACAGTGATAGAAAAGAGAGGAAAATGTGCAAAAGAAGTGGAAAGTAGAGTGGCATAATGAAGAAAAGTTTCTGGTGCAATGAAGGCCTTGATAAGAAGAGGCTTGAGTGTTGCAGCTGCATGAGGCTTACATGGAGGTTTGTTAGTGCCAACTTTAACACAGGGATGTGAGATAATGGTGTGACATGAAAATGAAAAGTCAGGAGTGAGAGCAGTGGAGATGGGACTGCTGAGGAATGTATGTGGAGTACAGGGAGTGGATAGGGTATGAAATAATGTGATTCGAGAAAGATGTGGAGTTATGAAGTCAGTGGACACCAGAATCGAAGAGAGTGTACTGAGTTGGTATGGTCATGTGGAGAGAATGGATAAGAATAGATTGGTGAAAATGGTATGTCTGAGCAATTTTGAAGGAGGGAGGAGGCGAGGTAGGCTAAGGAGAAGATGGAGTGGTGGCTGAGTGTGTGAGGAAGAGAGGTATGGAAGTTGGTGAGGCTAAGGGACTGACAAGAGATCGAGTTGGCTGGATGAATATTGTGAGAAGAAGCGCATGATCAGGGATTTGGCACCCATTTTTAATGTGATAGCGTTCAGATTGACTCTGTTGGATACGTTTATGTTAAGCTACAGGATGTGGTGAATGTTTTTGGCATATCAGATAGAGCCAGAATTCCGGGGGCTTGAATGGTGAGTGAATGGAAACATGCCTGATTGGATTGGGCAAATCTGGGCTGTCTGGACATGGCTACTCCTCACCCTGCTCTAGGGTGGGAAAGGAGGTCCAGATGATGATGATGATGTCCATAAGATTTCTGTAAATTAGAAATCCTACACCACTAACTCTTTTATTTTGCCTTCCTCTGTAGTAAAATAGGTGGTTGCTCTCTTCAAGCTGAATCCAGACCTCACTCAAACCTATAATAACCCAACTAATGTTTTTCAGTTCAGTCATTAAGTTGTCATGTGAAAGAGTTTCAAGCACCATGACAAACATTGGAGGTGGGAGGACAGCTAACTCACCATGAGCAGTACCCACTGCTTGATTTTTTCCATTCATATTACTGTAGCCAAATTTTGCTGATTTCTATCTATCTATCTATTGCCAGACGCCTCAATCCCGCACGGGGTGGCCACAAACAAATTGCCTCCATGTCGCTCTATCCCCCGCCATTTCACTACCCTGCTTCCAACTCACACCCCCCTCTCTCATGTACCTCTCCACTCCATCTCTCCATCTCATCCTCGGCCTCCCCCTCTCTCTCCCTCTCCACCTGAGTCACATACACTCTCCTCGTCAGTCTTTCACTCTCCATCCTCTCCACATCCCCAAACCACCTTAACGTGTTTCTCCTAATGCTTCTTATCACGTCCACAACCACACCACAATGCTCCTTCACTTCCTCATTTGTTAGTCTGTCTCTCCATGTGACTCCACATGCTCCTCTCAAATAACTCATTTCCACTACTTTCACTCTTGACTTCTGTCCTTTCAGCAGGGTCCAAGCTTCGCTTCACTCATTTCTTTTCACTAAATTGTATTGAATATCATTGACAATACCGTAATTCAGATATTTATATACTCTAGCGTAATGAAGGTACATGGTCACACAGCTGACATTCACTTTTCTTCTTGTGACATGGGTGAAAAACTTTATCCAGGGATACTTTGCCTAATATTTACTACTCATTTTGTCCACATCTTCCTTATTTCTTGTCACTTAGGAACTCAGAGACTACTGAATATCACTAACTTAATAATTCACTCGGTGTAGCACCAGTAAAATGTGCTTTGTGAGCGTGTGACGAGCAAGCGAGCTTTTGTTTAGATGCCTAACATCATAATGTAATTTCATTTTGTGCAAACTTTCAACATTTCTGGAGAGGTAGTTGAACAACAACAGAAGAATAATTGAGCTAGAATACATTACAGTGAACTCTCACATTTGGCAAGTAATAGGTGTGAAAAATACCTCGCCAAACTGGAATTCGCCAAATCTGAACTGAATTACAAATGGGAAAAAAGTTGTTTCTGGGTATGCATGACTGGCTGATTTCCCACCTACAGTATAACATTACTGGGTGTAAATCATGTGATAAACACATGCAACATTATTCAATTTAATTTATTTTAGCCAAGAAATATTACAAAATAGAAAAACTCACATAAGAAAATAAAATAATGGGCTTGTACACGTGATGTATGGTGCATGGATGCCTTAGTTGGCACCTGAAGTCTCACTCCCTGTAGCTTCTGTTGTCCCTTCCTCCTGTGGATCTTCATCTGAGCCAAATCCTTCAAAATCGAAGTCATCTGGAATGCTTGCAATGTCTATGTTGTCATCAACTGGGCCAGGATCATTGGAGAGGGAAGCTTCAGCTGGTGCAGTATCTTCACTCTGTCGTCGGCCCAGGTAACGAGTGATGAGTGTTTTTTGTTGTTTATTTATTTTGTTACTGTATTCCTTCAAGAAGAAAGATGATATTTCATTCATTTTCTGTACCAGAAGAACACGATCATTCTCACTGGCTACAGCAGTCTCTATTTCTTCTTGGAGACGGGAACAGTCACTCAATATGTGAGAGAATTTTGTCGTTGTCAGTTGCTTGGGAGTCTGCGCGGGTTTATCTTCTTGTTCGTTGTCTTCTGTTTCATCATCATCATCATCATCATCATTATCCAGCATTTCTTCAGTGTTCTGTTCAGTGTTTTCAGATATCATCTCACCCAACTGTTCTTCATTAACTTCATTAAATCTTGGAACACTTCTTGCTGCTTCTGCTGCTTCTTTCATGAGCTGTTCCTTCCGTTGATGCTGTGTCTGTGTGTCCGTGTCACCTTCGGCACCGTCCATGATAGGGTGAGGGAGAAGTGGTGCCCACCCGTGCTTGAAGGTAGCATTATTAATTTTATGCCAGGTATCTACCATAAAGTTGACAGCCTGTCTGATATCAAAACGATTCCAGAACTTTTTGACTGTAACTATCTCCCTTGGCATGTTGATAGGTAAGGCCCTATCTGGTGATGCAGCTGATGCGGATTCCATTATTGTGACTTCCGTCAATAGTGCTGTTTTTCATTTTGATCTTTGAATCTGGATGATGATGGTGATGATTCCAGTTATGTGTTTTGGTGAAGATGACAATAAAGAAGATATTGATGGTGGTGATGATAAATTGCCGACAGATTAAGCTGTGTCACTTCCGTTCTGCAATGAGGAAAAAGGTGGCAGCCGGACAGCGAACAGGTGGGAGTATTGGACGGCGCCTCAATCTTATCGTAAGACCTCTCCTGCAGCCCACTCTTACCCGTGCACTGAATATTCTGGCTGAGAGTTTCCCACAGGCCTTCATTAGAGCACCATGCTTCAGGTATTGAGATATAATTTTGAATGATGTACAGTTGCGGAAAGGAGTTTCTACACCCCCTTTGCTACCTCCCTACCCTACCCCCTGACCAAATGTGGCAACGTGGCAATGTGAATGAATGGGCCTCGTCCTGTTCGTGGGAGGGGAGTGGTGATTGAGTTTTGCTATTGTTGATGCCGTTAATAGTTTGCAGTATGACCTTAAAAACAATTATGTGACTCCTTGAATCATAACCATAATCATTATATGTAAAGTGAATGATAATACAAAAGGCTTAAAATCCGTATGTTTAGTATTACATGCTTGCAGACATTAGCCATCATACATCAGCCAACCTTATTACACCAACATAGAGTCTGGTGAATTCGATCTGCTTCTTTGTGCAAGCGATTCGAAATATCCGTGCATGACACATATGAAAACCGATTATAAGTTTAATGCAAAATATATGGCCAAATTACAAGTTGCAGGCCATCTTCAGCAATACAGAGCAGACACCGATTATGTGGGTGATCGATAGGTGATACCCATGGTAGTGTAATGAAATACTGTCAATATGATTATATTATGCGGTTTAAACCGATATGGCACGCCTAACAAATGCAAAGGAGACACACCATGACAAGTAGTAAAATAAGCCCACTTGTAACGTTATTTCCACTATAATGGACATTATTTTCTCAGGGTTAGACACATATATTTACGCTACCCGCCATCGAACGTTGACATACCTGATACTTGCGTCTTCTTGTCCTATATATAGCCTGTATTTATCAACATCATCATCATCATTAGCCATTTAGAGTCCACTGCTGAATTCCTTATTAGAGCCAGTCCGTGCCAGGTTTTGCCTACAATCTTCTCTATTAACTCTATCTCTTATATGGTCGCACTACGCTGTCCATCTCGTGGAATCCAGTCGGTCATTCTTTTACTCCATCGGGTTTCCTTTTATATATATATATATATAATTCAATTATACTTGTCATTATATATCCAAGTGCATCCCCCGAATCAAACAAAGACATACGTATGCTATGATTAATGTTTTCACCAACTCTTGACTTGCGAAACTTACTTAAGATTCACGACTAAAATTATGTTTATTTATAGGCTACTAATAAAGTATTGCCTTTTCAAGTATATGCAGTGCAGTCCCAGGCAACATATTTATCGATAAACTTAACAGGGGTTGCCACTGGTCAATCATTCTTCCCCCCCCCCTCCCCACAACCTAGGAAACAGCCCCGTTACTACCTCATTCTTCACGCGAAACAGTTGTTTAACCCACCACCGCTTTAAACTCATGAGCAGATAATATATATGGAAAGCATTAGTCTAATGTTCATAACATCAGCATTAGCACACCAGTATGTGTAAATATCATTTATATATCCATATCATGTTTCGTGTATATACGACTGATTGTATGTAGCACAATGTGCTTAGGATGGCAAAACAATTAGCACATTAACCCATTGTATTTTTGTTAGATAATTATATAATGTTTTCCAGCCGTAGTCGCAAGGATTTATTGCCACCTGGCATACCATTTTTTTTTTTTCCTGCACATCTTTCTAATTAAACTATATAATAATTAAAAACTACCCTAACTGTTCAGTGTTACAACAATATAACCCTGTTATCAAAAGTAATAATATTTACATTGGTGATGCCCACGGCACCACCTCACACTCATTCCCCCACACCCGACACCCCATCCACCACACCCACACCACCTGATCACCCCATCCGCCACACCCATACCACCTCACATCTCATCCCTCACACCACCACCTCACACCCTCACCACCACTACTTCATACTCCATCCCCCACGCACACACTACCAGCACCTCACACCCATCTATCTGTGCCTTCATCTCTAGCTTCCTTTCTGGTCGTTCTGTAGCTGCTGTTGTAGACGGCCATCGTTCTTCTCCTAGACCTATCAACAGTGGTTACTCTTCTAGGAGCTGCCTCGCATGGGCCAACCTGCCTACTGTAGTTATCCTCTCTTCGTATGTTCTTATGTTCTAAAATTTAGGAGCACACCACAAAAATGAAACCAGTACTGTTTTGCTAAGCTTCTCACAGTGTTACACCTTTTTCCTATACTGTTTTTGGCTAAATTTTATATTGTCCAGTGTCTCATGTAGATAAATGCTCAATATGCTATGCATGTCAGGATATTCAATACTGTAATATACATATAAACTGTGATGCGTTAAACACCGTTCTCGAAGCACTGTGACCTTCAACTGCTAGTGCTCTGACCAAAAGGAGATAATAACGTGTGTGTTAGCTTTGCATCACTCCCATGTTTCACTGTCATCATTTATTATTATTATTATTATTATTTTCATTTTTATTATTTTTATTTCGCTACATTTGACACATGTAAGATTTGCGTCTGTTAACTTGCTTAGCGACTTAAATGAACATGATATTAAATACTAGAATCATCAGTGGTATGTAATTTGATGCAATATAGTAAATAGACACTACAAAAACCATCTGCTCATACGTTAATAATTTCTGATAAGAGTATCGACGATCATGGTTTACGTGGTGGTGATAGGGTACTGAAGATACCGGGTAGGTCTGTGTGTGTGTGTGTGTGTGTGTGTGTGTGTGTGTGTGTGTGTGTGTGTGTGTGTGCTTTATTCACATTATTCAATAATCATTAAACTTTGCCTTTAGTGTAATTTGGCAATATAATTTGTATTCAAATAACAATCGGTTTTCGTAAAATGTACGTGTCGTGTATGACTCCACATTAAAGATGAATCATGGACATTTCGAATCGCTTGCACAAAGAAGCAGATCGAATTCACCAGACTCTACGTTGGTGTAATAAGGTTGGTTGATGTATGATGGCTAATGTCTGCAAGCATGTAATACTAAACATACGGATTTTAAGCCTTTTGTATTATCATTCACTTTACATATAATGATTATGGTTATGATTCAAGGAGTCACATAATTGTTTTTAAGGCCATACTGCAAACTATTAACTGCATCAACAATAGCAAAACTCAATCACCACTCCCTTCCCACGAACAGGACGAGGCCCATTCATTCATAGAAATTTACACTACTATTGCCACGTTGCCACATTTGGTCAGGGAGTAGGGTAGGGAGGTAGCAAAGAGGGTGTAGAAACTCCTTTCCGCAACTGTACCACTTGCAGACAAATTTCAAATATGAATTTTGAATATGTACTTTTGCAGACAAATTTTGAATATAATATATTGGCCATGAACTTCCCAGAGGCATTTTTTACTGGACCATGCTACATACTGTTGTTGCTATTTATTGTGTTCATTCTTAAATAGGATACTTTAAACAAGTATTTCTCTGGGCCATACTCTGGATGACATAGGAGGCTTCATAGTACCTCATTCTTTTGTGATTGTTTTCCATATTACTCTTTAATAGTCTCATAAGTTACTGATGCCATCTGTGTCTTTATTAGAAAGAACAGGTACAAAATGATTTTACTCTGCATTATGCAAAATAAATAGCTAAAGGACAGGCATATGAAATGTCCTGTACTGCTTAGAATACAATACAGCCGTGTATCTAACCTTTTATCTAGCATTATGTCATATATACAGGAACCCTAGTACCCACCGACCACGACTGCTGCTTGCCGGCCTCCGCGGCCAGGGTCAGAGTACCCATCTGGCCCCTGCCTTAATCCACAGTTTGGAGCGTCTCCCCACACACACACTTGACCTGGCTGCACTCTATTCTGTCTCAGCACGGGCACCAGAGGAAGCATGTGCTCAGGTAATTTCCCCCTCCCCCCATATTGTAGGTGTATCTGAAGAACTTCAGGAAAACAGTATTTGTCTGTAAACTTTGCTCTTGATTGAAAATCTTGGTGAAGCAAAGTGCTTCAAGTCCTTGTTTTTATCATATGGTTTTTAAATGCATGGAAATCCTCTATTTAATCCCCTGCTCCATGTGTGTGAACAGGTGATAGGTTTGTGGTACTTTGCCATACTTCGTGTAACAGTTATCGCAGCATGATACCATAGGTCTTGCCATGTAATGTTTTTCACCGTAATTACTTAACTGTTTACTCTAGCTAATACCACATAGTGTGGTGGCACTGGGAAATTTCCCAAGTTTGGGGTTAAGACACTATCTGTACTGTATTTGACTTGTGCCACTTAATTGGGAAACCTCCTAAGATCAGAAGGTAACTAGAACTGTGGCAGATGAGTGCAATGAAGACCTGAAAGGCTGTCTTAGCAATAGTAACTGACATTACAGGTAGATGTATAAGAAATGCTGT
Source organism: Birgus latro (assembly GCA_018397915.1). Taxonomy (NCBI): domain Eukaryota; kingdom Metazoa; phylum Arthropoda; class Malacostraca; order Decapoda; family Coenobitidae; genus Birgus; species Birgus latro. The sequence continues at coordinate 34,170 of JAGKTI010002648.1, read as the reverse complement.
ATATATTTGTGCAGGTGTTCCATGAGGCTCGCCGCAGACTCCCCAGCATCATCTATATGCCACACATTGAGCAGTGGTGGGGCACAACCTCAGAGACCTTACGTGCTACCTTCACTTCACTGCTGCTTGACATTGATCCATCACTGCCACTCCTCCTCCTTGCCACCTCAGATGTTCCATATGATCAGCTTGATTATGAGGTAAGGCATGCTGAGTTGTATCTGTTTTCATTATCTTAAAGTGTTATTATTTCTTTATTGAACTTAGTTTCTGCTAATTGTATTCATCACCATTTGCTGCAGGTCTAGTGTAGGTATGATAGATTATGAAATACAGTACTGTATAGTTTAATAGAATCATTGAAATCATCTTATGTTGTTTTATGAAGCTGTGTGTGTATTTACCTAGTTGTGGTATACTGGAAATGAGCTATGTTTTTTTTTTTTTTTTTAAATAATGCAAGGAAGAAGGAACCAAAGGCCATGGGCTCACATACTGTTCCTTCCAAGAAAAAGCAAAAACAATACAAAAGACAGCCAAATTCAAGATCCATTCATTTCGAGATGCCTGGACACACTGCGTTTGAAAGACTATAGAGATCATAGGAAGTAGGGAATACAGACAGAGGAAGACAGTTCCAGAGTTGACCAGTTGCATAAATGAAGGACTGGGAGTAACGGTGGGGTCCCATCTTTGTTTCTCAGTAAGTCAGATTTTGCTTTACTCGTTTGAGTTTTAAGACTGGACGATCTCTTTGTCCAGGCTATTCCACAGATCTATGCATCTATATGGAAAACAGTATTTCTTGATATCCTTCTAGCAGCTTGGCTTTTTCAGTTTCATACCATGTCCTCTTGTTACTCTTCCATCCCAGACAAACAAATCTTTTCTGTCAATTTTATCTACTCCCATCATGGCCTTGAACACAGTAGTCATATTGCCTCCTGCTCTTGTATCTTCTAAGGTAGGCAGATCTGGCTTTTCCAGCCTTTCCTTGTACTACAGATCTGCCAGGCTAGGGGTCATCTTGGTTGCTGTTCTTTGTATTCTCTTGATCTTGTTTATATCTTTCTTTTTGTGTGGGGACCACACTACTGCTGCATTTTTCAGTCTGGGGCAGATCATGGCCACTATCAATTTTTTCATCATCTCCTCATCCATGTAATGAAATGCTAGTCTTATGTTAGTTAAGAGATTATACATCTCTCTAACTATCTCGTTAATGTGTTTCTCGGGTGACAAATTATCCTGGACCAGCACCCCCAAGTCCTTTTCTTTTGCTTTTGTGATTGGTTCTTTATCCATCAAATAATTCAATGATGGTACTTTTACCCATTTCCATTACTACATTGTTTTTTTGTTGAATTTCATTTCCCACATCTGGCTCCATTCATGAATCCTATCCAGGTTCTCCTGCACCATTTTCAATCCTCTTCAACTTCTGCTTTCCTCATGATCTTTGCATCATCAGCAAACAGACTTGCGTAATTGTTCATTCCATGTACCATATCATTTACGTAAATCAGAAACAACACGGGCGCGAGCGCCAAGACCTGCGGGTCTCCACTTGAAAGAATAGAAGTGGAAAAAGCTGAGAAATGAAAGAGTAGTACGTGAATAACAAAGTGTGTTGTAGGAGTTAGGGTTAGTAAATTGGCTGCAAATAGATTTATGAAGTTGGAGGAGTGAAACGGGCAGTGTTTCGTTAGGAGTATGGTACTAAAGCTTTGTTTGGTATTTTAAAGGTGTCAGTTGGTAAGAAAGTGCTAGACTGGTAGATTCATATGTGTTTGGATTTTTAGTAATGTCTGTTGAGTTTATTCATGAAAATCTTTGAAGCAGAAAGTAGTAGTTGTTCCCTAGGCAGTCTGGCTGAACATCCCCAATGAAGCAGAAGGTAGAGCTATGTACTGGTTCTTGGTGGTCTGCATAACCAGTACATTCCCTATGGTAAGCGGACTGGTTCTTCTGCTTCAGCCAAACCAGTATAATGTAGTGAATCAGTCTCAAAGCTTTATAAGCACATAATTAATGCACATTTAGGAAGAAAAATATAAAAACTCGCCATGTTTTCATGTCAGTGAGGCCCCCCCCCCACATGCTGATGTTCATAGCTTTTTTGCATTTTGCACAGGCACATGCAAGCCACTGATACTGCTTATAAATTTTCAGCAGATTAGCTGGCATGCTGTTGTTGTGCTGTTCACAACTACAGTATTAATATAAGAAATTAAGGCACTTCAAAAGTTGGATAATTTGTTAGTCACCAAGGACAAATGCTTTTATATTTTACAATACATGTAATCCTTTGATTGATGATTTCTATTTCCAGTTATTCTTTTTGTTGCATGATGACAGATGGGTCATCATTGTACTTCATCTACAATGAGAATATATTAATGTCATAGTTCAGGGTATTAATACAGTAATCTCCCCACTATCCGACGTAATAGAGCCAAAGGCATGTCTGGAAAGTGGTCATGTCCGGATACTGGGCCCTGAAGCTCCAGCACCGGTCATTCCTGATCCTAACCTAACCTAACCTAAATCAGAAAACCACCTACTTACCTCCCTACCGGACATGCATAGCACTTATTTAAGACCCCATTCACATAAATAATGGACACAAAGCATGAATTAATTAAAATTTAACCAAAAAATGATGATTTTGAGGTGAGTATGGCAGAGACGTTCACCAGCTGACGTCATAATAGGTATCGGACATGGAAATCACTATGAAAATTACCTTTTCTCACATCTTATGCACTAAAATATGGGAAACAAAGAATGAAATAAATGAATTATCAGAAAATGTTGGTTTAAAGGTGAGTATGGCAAAGATGTTTACCAGTTGACAACATAGTGAATGTAGGTAAGAGACATGATAATCACTGAGAAAATCACCTTTTTCACAGTCTGTGCACTCAAATATGGGACACAAAGCATGAAATAAATAAAATGTAACCAGAAATATTATGATTTAGAGGTGAGTAGGGCAAATGTGTTCACCAGCTGACAGCTTAGTGAACATAGGTAAGAGACATGATAATCACTATGAAAACACCTTTTTCACAGCCTGTGAACTCAAATATGGGATACATAGCATGAAATAAATAAAATGTAACCAGAAAAATTATGATTTAGAGGTGAGTAAGGCAAATATGTTCACCAGCTGATAGCTTAGTGAACGTAGGTAAGAGACATGATAATCACTTTGAAAATTACCTTTTTCACAGCCTGTGCACTCAAATATGGGACACAAAGCATGAAGTAAAAAATGTAACCAGAGAATGAGGATTTAGACGTGATTATGGAAAATATTTGGCATTTGACAGTGTACTTACATGTCCGTGGTGGGTGTTAGGAATATTACCCCCACCTCTAAGGCTTTGAGAGTGGTGAAAATGCTCTTGAAGCATGTATAGTAATCCAGTGTTTAACTGCACTTAATCCTTAGCACTGTGAATTATGACTGTTTAACCCCTAAACCGCGGGGTTGTGTGAGGCGGTCCTGGCACTTCTAGCCGGTGGCATTTCGCACTCTGACTTATTTTTATGAAATATAGTCCCAAACTAGCCTGAGTGATATAAATAGCACTCAGGACTCTCCTTCATTTTTTCATATATATTTATATTTTGATGGCCCTGGCTAATTAAAAAGAAAACAGAGGCACCCAATTGATGGCCCACGGCTCGAGCCATCGCCACCAAGCGTCACGAAAGTGACGGCCCGTGGTTAAGTGGTTAAACAAAAATGAACAATACTGCCAACCATCCCGACAACCGTTTACTCATCACAGCAGTTGAGAGAGAACTGGCGGGAGGGGAAGAGCATGGAAGGGGGTCGTAAACACTGCTGTTCGGCACTGCACGCCAAATTCAGACTTACGGGTCGGGAAAAATCGGATTTGGGGGGGTGGGTAGGGGGGGCTGAACATCCCAGCCAACAATGTCCAGTGGGGTGTCTGGTTATTGGGCATCCAGAGAGTAGGGAGATTAATGTGTAAACCAGTGGTGCATTGTTTCAGCCTATTGATGATATTGTTTTGGTTCAGTCAGCTGATACAGACCCATAGCAGAAAGGTTAATATTTGACATAGGTGTTAATGTCACTGTAATTGTTCATGACAGCCATTTCAATAAATAGCTTCCCTCCAAGGTATTATTTAAATGAATTAAATCCAAGAGAAATATTAAGAAATTTATATATCTTAATATATTGTTAAGAATGGAAATCCAGTTGTGTATAAAATATGTGAGAATGATTTGAAAATATATGTGGTATGAGGTCAGGAAACGCTCGTGATCTGTTTTAGAGAGGGGGATAGTGGAAGGAGCTACGATGCATCAATATGGTGGACAGTCAGTCCCTGCTATTCACGGGTTTGCATATTTGCAGATGTGTCAGGGAAATTATTTCAAAAATTCACAGGAAGATATTTCCTGCTTCTCCCACAGCATCAGCTGTTACTATTGCTTCGTAAGTGATTTTTTTTTGCATGTTTTCCATGAGAAATACTGGCCTGTACAATTAAATTGTACAGTTACTATGTATAGGTATGTGCTGTTCAGCACAGGGCATCAACACTCTACAGTACACAGTATTTCGTAACAAATCTCCTGCTCTTTTCTTGTGATGACAGCTTGCCTGTGATTTGCTCTTAGGTTAGCATCCCTTATTCTCTGCCTATGTGTCTTCTTTCTCCCCATCCTGTTGGCTGTTCAAAGAGGGGACCCAGTCATATGCCACGGTGCTCTTTCTCTCTCAGTTCATCTCATGGGTTGTGCATCCGCTTGTGTTTTGCATGTTATTATGGGTTCGTTAATCACCTCCATTCATTATCCCTGTGAAAAGTGAGTCCTGAGCATGCTGCTGAGGGTGCATCTGCAGCTGGAGAACCTAAGCAACAGAAGAAAGTGATGTAGCTGGAAGATAAAGTGAAATTACTGAGCATGATGCACGAGGGGCAGTTGTTTGCGGCTGTCAGCCCACTTGTGTATTATCCTGTACTGTTTTTTGAGGGAAGTTTTAATATGCCATTGAATACATTTACAGGTCTCATAGTGTGTCTGTAGGTAATGGGAGCAGTTAAAACAGTGAAACAAACTAGTGATTTTTGCAGATGGTATGAGTTATTTGTGGATTTCACCCATTCACAGGGTGTCCAGTACGCAACCCCCGCAAATAATGTGGGTCAACTGTATGTGTGTAATCCTTGAGTACTCAGTCTTTAGGGTAGTAATGATATGTTTGAGTGCTTTATTTATCAGTCATTGTATAGGAATAGTGCAGGTTAAGATGACATCCCATTCATAAAGAATAGGTGCATGTGACTAACACACTTATGAAGTCCCGCTTTAACCCCTAAGTGCCGGGTGTCGGTGTGGACTTATGGAAAAAAGGTGACAGTAGGCTGCTGGGTGTCAGTAGGAACTGAACTTGTTTTCGTGGCACAGTTTGCAGTGGCTGCCACTTGATCTCATCACCAACGGTTTGGGAGTGACTCCTCCCACCTGAGGCAAGCATACCTCAGTCATCTCTGTGAATCGGCCAAGTGTAGGACAATTTTTTCTTGAACCTCTTGTCCGATTATCTTCCCACTTCAGTTGGACCCCTTGCCTCATTCAGTTGTCAAGTTGAGAGCAAAGCCAAAATCGGGGCCACGTTCAAACTTACGAACATATCTGGCTTCATGAGCCAGAAATTACTCATCTTCATGACGTCCTGACTCATCAATGCGATGACCTACAGACAAAGGAAAGCAAACAGCAACAGACCTAATGGTCTTTTTGAGGCTGCTTGTTGCAGAGAAGGCTATCACTATGATATCTAATTCTACAAGTTGAAGGTAAGGATAATAAAGCAAGAAGGCTCTCCCCCACCTACCAAACCCTCCAGTCAAAGCTGGCAGAAGAAAAGTGAAAAGGACCACCATGCAGCATGGAAAAACTGACATGGAATTTTCATAGGAAAGACTGAAAAGTGGTAAACTATATTCTGTCCTACCATGTCTATACAAGAGTCAGGAAGCTACAATTATCTATTATGATTAATTACATAGTCAGTAGTTTCATCACAATCTGAAATAGAGAAAAAAACCTTACATTATTATTCAGTCATGAAGGCGTTTAGCTGGGGATTTGAAGCGAGATACTTATCTAAACAGTTTTTGAATGTGTCACCACTGTACTGCAATAAACAGCATTGCTGGGCAGTTTACTCCAAATGTTAACAACCCTGTTAAAGAAAAAATGTTTTGCTTCATTAGACTGGAAATGCTTTCCAATAATTTTATACCCATTACCTGTAGTGTAGTTCGAATGATCAGTTGCAAAGTACCTGTCAACATCCATATTATCAGTTCCTTTAATAATCTGGAATACTTGAATCAGATCCCTTCATAGTCTGTGCTTTGATAGGTAAAGACTTGGGGATACTTTCTTTCGCAAGAAGAAGAGCTAGTGAATAATATGGTTTGTTTCCCAAACTGCTTTAGTTTCTGAGATATTAATGTTTGATAACAGGCTATTTTCTGAAAAATGCCCTTAGTGAAAGAACGACCATGCTCTAAATAAAATGGCGTGGGAGGGTTAAGCATATGGACTTGGGCAACCCCTTAACCCAAGAATGCTAACGTCGGGCAAATTTCCCCCTATGCAGCCGTCCTTCCACAAGTGCTCAGTTCATCCTAACCTCTTGCCGTGATGGGTAGTGCACATTTTCTCTCTCTCCAATTTTGCCCCCTCGTATTTGCGTATGAATTGAATTTTACCCGACGTTAGCAGTGCGTGCAATATTTTTTTCCCGAGACATATTCGCTTCAGGCAGTGAACTAATTCAGGCCAGGGTGATTTGCAAGAGGAGTGACACACCCAGCTTGGATGTCCAGGTACCAATAATAATCTTGACCAAAGCTAATGTGCTCTGAGGCAAAATTTACTGTGTTATAGATTGGAAGGTAAAATAATGGTCCTTTTTTTTACTTTTTGTTTTTTATAAAGTCACGTGTAACCTTATTTTTTGATACTCTGTGTTCTTTTTTCCATGTAGAGGAAGTGTGAGAGTTGTATTTTCATGCCACGTTTTCGGATTCAGTGAATGTTGAGTGTAAGTATTTTTAATTATTTTCCTAAAATTGGGCAAAATTCTCCCAAGCTTAGCAGTAATGTTTCAATCTAGAACGTTAGCATTCTAGGGTTAACCATCGCAGGAGTTGCGATATTGTTCTGCAGAGTTGTTGATTTGGTCTCTCTCTCTCTCTCTCTCTCTCTCTCTCTCTCTCTCTCTCTCTCTCTCTTTGTAACGATGCACGTGAGTCGTAACTCCAGAATGAAAAGGTACATATGAGTATGAACTGCTCCAAAATGCTTCTTAACAATTGAGGAAGTTTCTTTTTCATACATAGAGCAGCGTTTGAGTAAGAGTATGCAAGTTACTTCCTGAAACATTCGCCAGCATCAAGATCTCTTCTATGAATATGTAATGCTCCATTCCACATATGCATTTAACATACACTGTATCAGTTATTGTAGTAGCAGTTATCATAAATTTAATAGTCTTTTCTAGTGTAACTAATACACAGTTGGTGGCTACAGTAACTGTAGCAAGTCTAAGGAATGGCCAAATAAAGCAACAAATAACTTTCAGTTTCTTTAGTACCTTGTGTGGCCACTACATACCTTCAGAACAACTTGAATATGTTGTGGCATGGAGTCGGCAAAGTTTCTGCAGTAGTCAAGTTGAATTTCATACACCCAGTTGTCTCTGATGGCATCAAGAAGGCAATGAATTGAAGAGTTGTCTGGAGTTTAAATTTTATGTGAGACCACAGCTCCTTGATGGGATTCAGGTGTGGAGAATTCCCATACCATTGAAGGATTTTCATTTGTTTGTCTTACAGCCATTTAATGATCTTCTGTGCCTTATGACATGGTGCACTATCTTGCTAGAAGAAGATGCAGTCGTGGATCTCTTGAAAATTAACAATATGGTCTTGGGAAGTGCAGAAAATCCCCCTCAACCTAACTCTCCACTGAAGCAACCCCAAATCATGGCTGAATCATGGTGCTTGACAGTCATTTGCACATAACAAGGGTCAAGGGGACTAATGTGTGAGAGACGTTTCAGCCTTCCACATCGTAGTGCACCACACTGGAAAGCTGACATCACTCCAAAAGACCCTTCACCAGTCCTCAGTGGTGAAATTTTTTTATTTTCTTGTGAAACAGATATGAACAGCACGCAACTTACGAGTTTGTAGGGGTTTTCTAGTTGAGGGGCGAAGAGGCATGTTCACACATTTCTGGCAGCACTCTTGAATGGTGCATTCTGCAACACTTCCAAGGAGGGTGGGGTTGGCCTGCTTCAATCGTCTTGCAACAGTTCATGGATTTCTCAATGCCTGCCTCTTGATAAGCTTTTCAGGAGCTGCAGAAAAATTTCTGGGACACCGTGGCACAGATTTACAGGATGGAACTTCATCTTGATGCATATTCTTGGCTTTTGCAAGGAGGCTGAGTATGGCTGATTTACTCTTCCCTGTTTGCCAACAGATCTTCTTCACTGACATTTTTGCTACCCTCAGGACAAGAATCCAAGCCTTTTCTTGCTGGGTTAGATTCTTGATGAGGTATAGCTGGGTGGCAGTGGGACAAGCAGTGAAGGAAGCGAAAAGAAGGACCTTGGTCACTCCAGCAACTCACAACTAGCATGCTTTCTCGAACATGTCCCATACAGCACTGATGCTTTTCACAATCCTTGGTGGTGGGAGTATCAAGGAGAGTTGCCAAGTACCAAGAAAGTGAGATATGAGCATTCAGTAGGCTGCTAGATGCAGAAAGTCTGAGCATCCCCAGCCACTCGATAAAAGGTTCCAATAGTCTGCAGACTTTGTGCCAGACCTGTAATATCCATGAAAAGATCATGAACAAGAAAATAATTTCATTCTAAAATTATTATTAAGATGTAAGGATGAAAAAGTGAAGAAACAAGAGATGGCAGCAGCAGAGAAATAAGAGAGCATTTGGGATTCGAGGATATTCATTTCTACATTCCACACTACTCGCAAAATGATTTTAGCTGGGAGAATGTAGTAATGGGTGTAAAACACTGAATCTCCTTCAGTTCTAAATGCTTTCATTTCTCTGCTTATTCATCTCTTGTTTCTGCACATCTTTCCATGCCTACATCTTACCAGTTGTTTTAGAACAAACTTTCTGCTCTAGTAAAGTTGGAGATAGGTGTGTGATGTCTCCATTGTTACCCCCTCCAATGAAGGTAGAGGAGGTAATGTATTCACCCATTTGTTGTTTGCTTGTTTGTTTGCCTGAAAGCTATCTCAAAAAGTTATTAATGGATTTCAATGAAATTTTTTTTTTATCTGTGGGTAATGGACCAAGGAAGAGTTTGATTGATTAAATTTGGTTGGTGATCTGAGTTGTCTTATTGAGGTGTCAACAGATGTATGTGCTTTGTGAGTGCACTTGTTGAGCGTAAATATAGACTTAGGTGTAAGAGGTCAAAACAGTAGTTATGGAAATAGATTGAGTGGTTATGAATGCTTCCAAATTAGGTGTGCTAAGCCGACTCCGAACCTTCTTTACCCCATTACAGTTGTTGACTTATACACGGGTTTTATTTGCCCGTTTAGAGTACAACTCTCATGTGTGGGGAGGCTCCCCACATGCAGCTCTTCTCAATAGGGTGGAGTCAAAGGTTTTTCGTCTCATTAACTCTCCTCCTCTTACTGATTCCCTTCAACCTTTGTCTCTTCGCCGCACTGGTGCATCTTTATCTCTCTTCTATCGCTACTTCAATGGTCACTTCCTCTGAACTGTCTGCTTGCATCCCTCCACCTCTACGACGGGCACGTAGTACCCGTCTAGCAACAAACTCTCATCCCTTTTCTGTCCAACTCTCTAATGCAAGAGTTAACCGTTACTCCCAGTCCTTCATTTATGCAACTGGTCAACTCTGGAACTGTCTTCCTCTGTCTGTATTTCCTACTTCCTATGATCTCCAGTCTTTCAAACACAGTATGTCCAGGCATCTCGAATTGAACGGATCTTGAATTTGGCTCTCTTTTGTATTGTTTTGCTTTTTCTTGGAAGGAACAGTATGCAGGCCTGTGGCCTTTGGTTCCTTCTTCCTTGCATAAAAAAAAAAAAAAAAAAACCTTCCATCATCATTCTTCACACACTGCTCACATACAATGTCCCGATTATCCCTCTTCACCTGATTTGCCACCCTAAAAATCATATTTTTCCTTTCTCCATGATTTAGATTATCAAGTAAAAGTCTCTGTGACTCAGACTTCACCCTGTATACCTCTCTTCTAGCCCTGCGCATGGCAGCCAAGTACTCCTCCTTGTTACCACCATTCTTCCATTCCCGGGAAAGCCTGTGATGATGATAAAATTTGTTCAACTTTTTTGTATCATTGCTGACTACATTGTAATATGGGATGCGAACTGATGTCATCAAACAGCTACAGGTGTTCCATTAATAGCCATAAAATTTATGGACTTTCTATTTCTGGAGCCTTCGTGCACACAGTTTTGATAATATGGCTGTAAGTCATATGTTGATATACTGGCTTCGACAGGTACAGCAGTTATTCAGTGTGTATCGGGATGAGACCCTCACCATGACCAACCCAGGTGTGGAGGAACGACGACTGTTCTTCAGACCCCTGTTTTATGCCACCATGCTTTCCAGGCCTAAGGTACAGTACTTGCATGTCATTATGATCTCTCATTATTGGAATCCTTCAGGTTTCTTATCGCAAATATCCATTAATCCCGTTTCTGTAGTTTTTGTTTTATAACCACTCCCAGTTGCAGATCATTGCTCACATTTAATATACCTCTCCTGTTTGGTAAGTTCCAAAGTTATATAACTGCTGATTTTGGCATTTTTGCTGGTATTGATATGTACTATCTAACTTAACCCCTAGAGTTCTATGACTGATGTTCGTCAGTTTGCCACATGGAGTCCTATGACTGATGATCGTAGAAGATCTGTAAAAAAACTGCCCAGCACTAAGCCAACCCCTTTTATGACATAAATGGTTCCTTCCCAATCAGAACTAAGAGTTGAGGTGGTTGGAAGGAAGATCCCACCCCCTCACCAGGTCTGTGGGGGGACTCCCCTGAGCCACTTCTCCTCCTACCTCTGGCTGATTGGATACAGCCAGCTCTGTCCCCTCCCACCCAGAGTACTCAGCAGTACCACATCTACATAATAAATTATGGGGGTGTGTCTCATCCCCCCCTCACCCCCACCGGAGATCCCCCACCCCTCCTCCTCCTACCTCCATCCCCCCATTTATATAGAATGACATGGCAGTTTTCCCTGCCATGATCAGCCTGTGTCTGTGTTCTCTCTCTCTCTCTCTCTCTCTC
>JAGKTI010002648.1:0-22647 GCA_018397915.1 Birgus latro | reverse complement strand
CTCTCTCTCTCTCTCTCTCTTTTTCACTTTTTTTTTTTTTTCTCATGCTGACCCCTGCACCTAGTTTCATCAATGGAAACAAATTTTACATTGATTTCATTGATTTTGGTAAGGTTCTTTAGCGATTTTTTTTTTTTGCCCCCTCCCCCCCCTCATGCTGACTGCTACAACTAGTTTTAGCAATAGAAGCATATGTTGCATTGATTTCATTGATTTTAAGATTCTCTAGCAATAATTAGGTATCATCAATGTTTTCCTGTTTTCTCTCTTACTGTGAGGAGGGAAGTTTATAATCTTTGATGGGCAGTTTTTCAGTAACCATTAGGCCTAGGGGACTGAGATTGGCATTTTCAGGTGTGTAAATTCAAGCTCTTCTAATCTGTAAGAGAAAATTTTACCTTGGTAAAAGTTGAAAAATTGACCCTGAATTGCAGCTGGGGTTGATATACTGTATGGCTTCAGAAAAATGTGGTCATTAGGAGTTAACCCCTAAAGTCCTAATCGCATCAATTGATGTGATTTGAGTTTTATGCCAAAATGCTTAATCACATTAAATGAGCGGGGACTGTGAAAAACTGCGGAGCGCTTCCTCCGCCCCGATAATGACGTACATGGCTTCAGGCCTATGACAACTCATCCCTGAGAGGCGTGAGGGGGGGATGAGACCAAACCGGGCGGTGGGGGGGCACCCCCCTCTGGGCGCCTCCAGGCCACGCTCTACCCCACTCCCTCATTCCCTCCTTGTCCCCCATCACCCTTCCACCCCTCCACGCACCTATATCTCTCCTCCCACTGCCACCTGTGTCCCTTCCCTCCCACTCTCGCCCCTCCTCCCACCCTGCTAGCCTTGTGTTCTCCCTGAACCCCACCCCATCCCTCCCTCCTTGTCCCTCACTACCCTCCCACCCCCTACAGACCCCTGAGAGGTTTCAGGCCACTAAGATGTTACAGAATACACTGAAGTGCTTTCTTTTCATGCGAAAGTTGGTTATTTTTCGAATCCCTGTACCTATAGGCCTACTCCCTACAGCCTGCTGTATCTCCCCACAGCCTAGTAATCTCCTCACACCTACATACACCTGTTTTCATGGTTGGTGTGACAGAACACTTTGAAATGACTTGTCTCAATAAGAAAAATGTGCAGTAGCAAAATTTTCACGTATTAGAGTGTTTTCGAGGGATAACTATTATATACTTTTTTCAACTTTGATGCACGATTGTGTGGTAACCACTTGGCCTAGGGGGTACAGATTGCATTGTCAGGTGTAGAAATTCTTCCTCTCTTGCCAGAACACAGAATTGTGGTTGTGGGAGGTACCCTGCCTGAAATAATTGCGGTCTTTAGGGGTTAATATGTTTGATATGGAAAATGTAATAATTTGCATTGTTTCAGGATTACAGTCTCACTAGTCTTCTCACATATGCAGATGTTATTACATTGTGTACTGAATGTATTCTTTTTTTTATGCAGCTTTATAGAATTGGGTGAATAGTATGGTATAGCAAATCCTCATTATAAGACCCCCCCCTTTTTTTTTTAATATCTTATTTGCCAGTAAGTCCTCAGTGAATTACAGAAAACTTTCAAATTGCTGTAATATTATATTGCTGCCTCTAAGACTGTTTTGCCTAATTATGTAGTATATTGCTTTTTGTAAAACCTCTTCAATCTAGTGACAGTTTATTTTTTCTTCCTTTCTCCAGGCAGTTTTATTTGGCTGTCGGGAGACTGTGTGGGAGTTCTGAGATATAGCCTTCATTAAACTCATCACTGCAAAACATATCCCCTAAGCTGAATGAAATAATTAGTTAGTAGCAACAATTAACTAAAGTACTTCAGTGAATTGGTGTAAAATTAATGTTCCAGTGGTTCTTTCACCTTAACCTGGCACAGATTTCCATCCTTTCGCAGCTTATTTCGTGTAGCTAAATGACAGAAGGACAATACAAAGCTCCACAAACTTTCCATAGCACTTCTGCTTGACTTATATTCTAGTGTTTATCTATTCAGGATCATAATCTGTCTCATTGCATTTTTAGGCCAAGTTAAAGACAGTATAGTAATGATGAACTTCCAGCGAACACTGATTTTGCAGGCTCGACATAACAAACGGGTAATAGAGGAACTCCCTGTGGTAGAACAACCAGAACCATTCAGCCTCAATTCTAAGGAGATACGGCGGCTGGAGGAGTTAGAAGAGGCCACTTTGAGGGAGCTGCGGATATTCTTGCGTGAGATCTGTGCCAAGCTAGCAAGAAACCGAACGTAAGTCCGACCATTTCTCCATGACAGGGGCACCTATAAATTTTTCAATGCCAGGTCCATCCATCCATCCGTCCATTATCCAATCCTGTGTTGCCCCATGAGGAGCGTAGGAGCCCGGGGCTTGGCAAGTTGGTCCTGACACGTAAGGTGAGAGTGACCAGCCTCACTCATCCCTGAGTGGCATTACGTGAGCAGTAAACCCCAACCACCCCTTGGATATAAACCTGCACGGGCTGAATCCGAGTGGAGTGCCTTAATCTCTCACTAAACCACCAAGCGCCATAACCACCAGGTGCCATAAATAATGGTGGTAAATCAAGAGTAATCCTGGCAATCAAAGGGATAATTCTAGATAAGTCACTGCTGTGGCCCTTTTCTTTCATACACATGAACCTGATGCTGTATTTACTTGTTATGATTTATGCTTATGGCATACACAATGCAAGGTTAGCTTGAAAGTTGCTGTGTTAAGGGCCCTCCGCAAGCAAAATGGAGGTAAATTTGCATTTCATGGTCCTTCTTCATTAAAAATATTAAAAAAAAGGGGGTTTTCATGCTGGCATCAGACAGAGAAACTGCTATGAGTATTAAACAATCCTTCATACAGCAATTGTGACTGTTAATTTATTAATTTTCCATCCATGGATCTGGTAAATTGGAATTATTCCTTCCTGAACAGGGACTTTTTTGGGAGGTCTTCAAAGGATTATAACTCAGCCATTTATTAACCAATTTCCACCATTTTCTTTTCTTTTGAAAGCTAACTGTCAGGCAAATAAATTGTGGGAACCAAAAATTGCATTTTTTTTTTTTTGTGTGTGTGAAATATTTTGCCTAAAACATTGGATGGGTGACTGATGTTTTAAAGTAAAAGTTCGTTGTCACTTTCATTGGAAAAATTTCAAAAAAATGGATGCCACAAATTGTTAACAGAAGGGCACAGTTTACCTTGATACTAACAAAAAGATATTTGGTCAGTTGGTTTCAGCAATATAATGCTTTGAAAACAGGTAAAAAATGGCACTAAATCCCTATTTATTTTGGTTATTATCAAATGGAATGAAGTGATACTACTCATAATACTAAGTTAATTGAAGGGGATTGGATTGATAACGTTTTTGTCTCTCTAGCTCTATTTCAGTTGTTCCCTACAAGAGTAACTAGTGATAGGGGTCCCTTAAGAGCTAGAGCATGGTAAAGCTAACTCAGACTGTCACTGATCATTACAGAAGTCTGGTGTTGCACAGTATTATATTTTTCTGGTGTTTTGAACTTCTGTGATGTCATTTATCTTTTTGCACAGTTAGAAATGAAGTAAAAAGGTATTATTGTTTATGTACAGAATCTTTCTGAGCCAAGTGATTGGTTTTGGAAAAGGTGTAGTATTGTTTGAAGATGGTTAGGGTTGTGAGGTAGAGCCAGGATTATGGGGGCTTGAATGATTACTGAATAAGTAACTGGCTAATTTCACAGGGTATACTGTTGGTAATTTTCTTTCCATAGGTGGGAAAAAGATGTCTGGATGATGATGCTAGTGATGCCAAAGTTGGTAATATTTCTGCTGTTTTGCTTGGGCACAGGTTCTACATCTTTACAAAACCTGTAGATGAGGAAGAGGTGCCTGACTACCGCTCCATCATCAAGGAACCAATGGACTTGGAAACAATGATGACAAAAATTGACCACCACCAGTATGAGTGTGCCCAGGACTTCCTCCGGGATATTGACCTCATTTGCACCAATGCTTTAGAGTACAACCCTGATCGTGACCCTGAAGGTTTGTATGTACATTATTTACTGTATGTTGCATTTAGGATAAGAATTTGTTGGTTGTTTGCATACATTTTTTTTTATAAGATGAGCTTGGTAATTTGCCAGACAAGCATCACTCGTGCATGAAACTTTTTCATAAGTAAATAGATTCAGAGTCCAAGCTGAGACACACACATTAATACAAATGTAATGAGAGCTTCAGAATATTGTAACTAGCTGGTTTTGGCACTTGATTTAGCTTCCATCTGAAAACATAAACTGTTCATTGGCAGTCTCATTACAGTACAGTATATTCGATTCATTAACCCCTAGGCTGCGGCGGCCCTAAACATTTCCTATATTTGTGGTGCTGGAAAACCGGTTAAAAATAATCTTGTTTTCATCATGTGTTTTGACTCACTTAAACCTAACCAGACATGATAACATTTTAGTCAGACAAAGTTTACACTCCACACTGACGATTTGTGACTCACTCATCAAGCATGAGCATGCAGTAGGTGCAAAAAATTACCAAAAAGTTCACAATATTTCACACGGCTCATCCGAAATGTACAACGCGGTCTACCGATTGGCATTTCCAGAATGCTATATGCAGTCGAGGAGTTAAGAAGAAACATATTTTAACTGCATCAGGGCTTCGTTTCAACAGGCCTTAGCATCCCAGAGCAGACCAGGGGTAGTGGGAGTAGTAGTGAAACCACAAAATACTTGGAACACGAATTCGCATTTACTCTAGGTATCCTTCTTTTAGAATACTTAGCAGTTATGTATATTTGAGCATTACTGACAACAATATTAATGTTACATGAACATTTGTCAGCAAAATGTTGCTGTAAATGAATATTGCTGAAATACTCTAGAAATATCTAACCACCAAGTAAGCCATAATGAAGAATCATAACAAATCCTGCTTTCGCCACTGCTGCTTCCTCCTAATTTCCACCAATTTTGAGGACGAAATGGACCTTGCAGTGCAAGACTGTAGTGGAACAAGGTGACTTTAGAAGATATGATGATTGTGCAAAGGTGAGGAGATACTTCATGGAAGTATATTTTTTGCGGGAATGACTGAAAACAAACCCTCAACATGTACTCTTTAGATCCGCATAGACTTTACTTTCATTAAGTGAAAAATTGTTACTTAATTGAAATGAAGAGGGTATTTAACAAATCTCGTCATTTATGACGTGTTAGTACTCAAAATCCGTTCACTCTCCCAAATTACACAGAATAACACCCTGGTATTTAGAGTTCTGTTATCCTTCACACAGCTATGATCTAAACCATTTACAGCTGTCAGATGTCGCCAGAGAGACCCACCTCACCAAATAGTTCCAACCGCGACACACTTTCGCTCTTGAAAGCGCCAGAACGTTCCGTGGCGCTCCAGCTGTTGAAATGCAGCCCAGGTTTCTAGGCCGGGTAAATTATGTCTGTGCTAGAGTCAGCTGCTCTCGCTCAGGCCTACATCTTCGTGCTGCAATATTATTCTTTGATCATTCTGTGTAAATTCACTTTTAATGATAGAATGTTGGTTTTGGTGTCATTTTAACCCGCCCAGTCCCACCGACGTACGATGCATGTCACCACTTTTTTCACGCTCAGACCCACCGACGTGCATCATAGGTCAGTCAGTTGCAAGGCCCATCGTTTGCACATTTTTCAAGATTCGCGGGTGATTTTTAGTAGGTATGTGGGAGACCTTTCTCTACCTGCTCTCAAGTGGGGATACTGCCTGGCCCCACCTGACCCCCCCTCCCCCCTACCCCCCACACTCGGCAATTCATCTGTTAGTGGTAACCTGGCCAGTAAAGACATGTTTCCCCACGGTCTCTCCAATGGCGAAATTCATGGTGAAAGTGATTCCTGAGGTGGAGGACAAAGAAACAAAGAAGCTAGAGGGAGAAACAAACAGAAGTGATGAGGTGGTAATGTCATAAAGTAAAGTGCCATATGCTGGTGTTTTTGGTGAGTGAACAATGCTTATATTGCCTATATTATTGTGTGAAAACCAATATAGTCTTGTACTACACGTAAATTTGTACCAAATAAATAAATAAATACGTAATTTAAAGTGGCTTGAGTTAGTTAGCCCTCTCATAGTTCGTTTTCTTTTGAAGCCACGTACCCTGAGAGAGATTGAAAGGTAAGGCTGACTGACACCTGTAGCAACACTTATAAGCTCAGGAGGGCGATTCCTTTATGAATTTTTTGTTTCTCACCAAAAGCGGAGGTTTGAGGGGGGGGAGGGGGAAATCGGTCAGGTTCTGAGGGTATTTTGGGTAAAAAAATCGGTCGGGACTGGGCGGGTTAATGCTGAATATTTGTACTTTATTGTAGTATGTTCAAAAAGGGAAAACAAAGAAAATAAAAAATCAAAGTGTTGAGGCGAAGTTAAGCAAAAACCAAAAATTTATATATAGTCATACAAATATATCCATTATCCACTCCTATGTTGCCCCACAGAGGAGCGTAGGAGCCCGGGGGTAGGCAAGTTGGTCCTGACATTTAAGATGAGTGACCAGCCTCACTCATCCCTGAGTGGCATTACGTGAGCAATAAACCCCAACCATCCCTTGGATATAAACCTTCACCTGCTCAATCCGATTGGAGCACCGTAATTGCCCACTAAACCACCAGGCACCAAAATTTGGTTATATGGTTACCACCCAGCATAGTAAATTGTTTCCTGGTGTGCAGGAATCCATTTGGCTTGTCACTCAGTATAGAGTCACCCATAGGCAGAAGGACGAGGAAAGAATGAAGAAAAGAAAGACAGAAGAGGATTGAAGGAAAGAAGGATGGAGGAGAGACAAGGGCAGACACCTGAGAGCAGCACTACATCGAGTGAGTGGATGGTGAGCGCCCCCACCTATCACAAATGCATATTTGGCAAAGAAAAAAATAATAATAACAATGATATATAAATCTGATTTAAACCATGCAAAACTACAATAAATTATCTTCAGAATGATACATAGGTTATTTGCACATAAAACAAAAGGTAAAAGATGCACAGTTTTTTATGAGTCCTGACCACATATTTGCTTCGTGATTTTTTTTTTTTTTCAGATTTGTCAATGTAAATACACTTTTTATGGTACGATGCTGGTTGAGATGTTATTTTGAAGCTGAATGGTTGTAATGTATCATAGTATGTTCAAAAAAGGAAAACAAAGAAAATAAAAGTCAAAATGACGAGTTGAAGTTAAGCAAAAACCAAAAATCTTATTCCTTGCTGTAGAAAAATAATTGGCAAAAAAAAAGAAGAAGAAGAAGAAGAAACTAATGAAGATATGTATCCATCCATCCATCATCTAATCTTATGTTGCTCCATGAGGAGCATAGGATCCCAGGGCTAGGCAAGTTGGTCCTGGCATTCAAGATGAGAGTGACCAGCCTCACTCATCCCTGATTGACATTACATGAGCAATAAACCCCAACCGCCCCTTGAATATAAACCTATACAGGCTCAATCCGACTGGAGCACTTTAATTACCCTCTAAACCACCAGGCATCATAATTTGGTTATAAGGTTACCAACCAGCATAGTAAATGTTTTCCTTGTGTACGGGAAACCATTTGGTTTGTTACTCAGCGTTGAGTCACCCGTAGGCAGAAGGAAGAGGAAAGAATGAAGGAAAGAAAGACAGAAGAGGGAGTGTAAAGTCATCCGTAGGCAGAAGGAAGAGGAAAGAATGAAGGAAAGAACAACAGAAGAGGAAGGAAGAGAGGAAAGGGCAGTTGTGTGAGTGGATGGTGAGCACCCCCACCTACCACAAAGAAGATATATAAACCTGGTTTAAGCCATGCAAAACTACAATTAATTACCTTTACAAAGATATGTAGATTCTGGTTATTTCTGCATCTTATAGTGCAGTAAAGCGAAAGGAAAAAGTTGCACAATTTTTTATGAGTCTCAGCAGCATATTTGCCTCGTGATCTTTTTCCTTGATCGGGCAGAGTAAGTGCACTTTTGATGAAAGGATGCTGATTGTGGTGTTATTTTGAAGGTAAATAGTTGTAAGTAGAACCTCCTTTTTCTGGCAAGCCCGTTAGCGGCACTTTCTCATAACCAGTATACAGTAATCTCTTTACTATTCAGACGTCCAGTACAGTAATCCCTCTATTATTCGGACGTCCAATATGCGGATATACTCACTATTTGGATATTCTGGGCTGCCCAACCCCCAAAATGCCAAAAAATTAGAAAAAAAATGAAAAAATTTCGAATTTTTGGGACCGCGTCAGTTTGAATTTCCCGCCCGCGCCGATCGGCTATGTTTACACTCGTGGCGTCTGTCTGTCGGTTGCCATTACCCACTCAGTTACTGACTCATGAACACCTCCGACAATGGCGGCCATATTGATTGCTTTTGTGATGATTCCCTACCTCCTACAGTGCTTGATACTGCTCTTCACCTTCTTCATCATGTGTGTGATGATGGAATTTACTGTTATGTACAGTGCAGTGAAGTGATGTGATTCCAGTTATAATAAAAAAAGGTGTGTAAAGTGTTGGTGATAAGTGCTGGTGATTCTCAATTGGAAAGGTGTGTCAGGTGCAAGGTCTTCCTGTCAGAGTCTGAGATGATAGAGTGGGTTATTACATCAGAGGGCAGCTTCTTGTTCGTAAGTACCCTAACTTCATGCCTAACCTGTTTTCATCATGCTGTAAATGTGTTAAAAGATTACCAAAAATGTTAATCATAATTTCCTGCTTGCAATTTAATTTTCCCATGCATGGTTCTTAAGTAAAACAGCTAGAAAAAAGGTGGAAGATGTGAATTTCATGTCCGGTCCTAACCTAGCCTAACCTATGGTTACCATAAAGCTTTTCATGCCTAACCTGTTTTCATGATGCTGTTAATGTGTTAAGAAATTACCCTAAATGTTAATCATAATTTCTATCTATCTATCGCCAGACGCCTCAATCCCGAATGGGGTGGCCACAAACAAATCGCCTCCATGTCACTCTGTCCCCTGCCATTTCACTACCACGCTCCCAACTCACACCCCTCTCTCTCATATACCTCTCCACTCCATCCCTCCATCTCATCCTCTGCCTCCCTCTCCCTCTCGCCCCCTCCACCTCACTCACATACACTCTCCTCGTCAATCTTTCACTCTCCATCCTCTCCACATGCCCAAACCACCTTAACGTGTTTCTCCTAACGCTTCCCATCACGTCCTCAACCACACCACAACGCTCCTTCACTTCCTCATTTGTTAGACTGTCTCTCCATGTGACTCCACATGCTCCTCTCAAATAACTCATTTCCACTGCTCTCACTCTTGACTTCTGTCCTTCCAACAGGGTCCAAGCTTCACTTCCGTATGTCAGAGTTGGTATCACAATACTGTCATGTAACAACTTTTTCACTTCCATGCTCACCTCCCTGTTTCTTATCACTGCTTTCAACGAACCAGCAACCTTCCTTCCCTGCTGTACCCTTTCGAGCACTTCATAATTTCCTGCTTGCAGTTTAAATTTTCCATGCATGGTTCTTAAGTAAAACAGCTAGAAAAAAGGTGGAAGATGTGAATTTCATGTCCGGTCCTAACCTAACCTAACCTATGGTTACCATAAAGATTTTCATGCCTAACCTGTTTTCATCATGCTGTACATGTGTTAAAAAATTACCCTAAATGTTAATCGTAATTTCCTGCTTGCTATTTAATTTTTCCATGCATGGTCCTTAAGTAAAACAGCTAGAAAAAAAGGTTGAAGCAGTGAATTTCATGTCCGGTCCTAACCTAACCTAACCTAACATTGTGTTAATCATAATTTCCTGCTTTTAATTTAATTCTTTCATCCATGGTTATTAAGTGCACCAGCTGTGAAAAAGGTTGAAGCAGTGAATTTCATGTCCGGTCATAACCTAACCTAACCTAACCTAACCTAACCATTTTTTTGGTAGCAATTAACATCATTTACTGTATTTGATGCTTTGTATCCAATAATTTAGTGTATAAAATGTGAGAAAAGATGATTTCCATGTCCAGTACTTACTTATGCTGTGCTGGCAAGTTCTGAGCTCCTATGACTCACTCACCTCTAAATCATCATTTTTTGGTTAAAATTCAATAAATTCATGCTATGTGTGCATTATTTATGTGAAAAGGGACCTAAATAAGTGCTATACATGTCCACTAGGGAGGTAGGAAGGTAGTTTTCTGATTTAGGTTAGGTTAGGTTAGGGTCATGAAAAACCAGTGCTGGAGCTTCAGGACCAATATCCAGACAACACCAATATTCGGACATACCTTTGGCTCCATTACATCGGATATTGTAAGGATTACTGTATTCGGATGTATCACTATTTGAACATCGTGGGCTGTCCGACCCCCAAAATGCACAATTATTCGAAAAAATCCAAAAATAATCGATTTTTTGGGGCCGCGTCAGTTTGAATTTCCCGCGCACACTGATAGGCTGTGTTTTTGCGCGTCGCGGCTGTCTGTCGGTCTCATTTCCCGCTCTGCTCCTGGCTCGTGAACACACTCTGAAAAATGGCATCTGAAGTGATTGGTTTTGTGGTGATACCCTACCTCCTGCAGGGCTTGATGCTGCTCTTCACCTTCATCATGTGTGTGATGATGGTCCTGCCACATGAGAAGAGGAAGAAAGTGGTTCTGACTCTGGAGAAGAAGAGGGAGATATTGGAGATGGTGGACACCGGGTGGCCGACATCAAGGATCTTACGTGAATTCATCCTCCCTCGCTTCACTTTGTTTGATATCAAGAAGTCCCGAGACAAACTACAGCAGTACACAGCTGATTTCTGTCGAAGACCAGACGAAACGTGGAGAGGAAGGTGATGTTTACTCCTAAGTATCCAGACATCGACCTTTCCACGCTCATTTGGTATCAACAACAACGTGCTGCTGGTGTGTTGGTACGTGGAACGGAGCTGAAAGCTGCTCATCTCGGACTCTGACAGCGACTAAATTCTCCAGGACTCGTCACTAGCCCACACGGGAATTTACTGTTATGTACAGTGCAGTGAAGTGATGTTATCCCAGTTATGCGAAAGAAAACGTTGTGGAAAGTGCTGGTGATTGTAAAGTGCGGCAGAAGTGCTAAGGTGTGAGAGGTGCAAGTTCTTCCTATCAGAGTCTGAGATGACCGAACGGGTTATACATGAGGCGGCATCATTCTTGTAAGTACCCTAACTTCAAAATTCCTTGTTTTGTTCTTTCCATATCATTAATTTCATCCATAAACTGTGTGAAAGATGATTTCCATAATGATTTTCATGTCTAACCTGTTTTCAGCATGCTGTAAATGGAGTTTAAAAATTGCCCTAAATGTTAAGCATAATTTCCTGCTTTCAGTTTAATATTTTCATGCATGGTTTTTAAGTGCACCAGCTATGAAAAAGGTGAATGCCTTTGATTTGTGTGCAAGATGATTACCATAAAGATTTTCATGTCTAACATGTTTTCATCATGCTGTAAATGGGTTAAAAAATTACCCTAAATGTTAATCATAATTTTCTGCTTTCAATTTAATTGTTTCATGCATGGTTTTTAAGTGCACTAGCTATGAAAAAGGTGAATGCCCTTGATTTGTGTGCAAGATGATTACCATAAAGATTTTCATGTCTAACCTGTTTTCATCATGCTGTAAATGGGTTAAAAAATTACCCTAAATGTTAATCATAATTTCCTGCTTTCAGTTTAATTTTTTCATGCATGGTTTTTAAGTGCACCAGCTATGAAAAAGGTGAATGCCTTTGATTTGTGTGCAAGATGATTACCATAAAGATTTTCATGTCGAACCTGTTTTCATCATGCTGTAAATGGGTTAAAAAATTACCCAAAATGTTAATCATAATTTCCTGCTTTCAATTTAATTTTTTCATGCATGGTTTTTAAGTGCACCAGCTATGAAAAAGGTGAATACCTTTGATTTGTGTGCAAGAGGATTACCATAAAGATTTTCATGTCTAACTTGTTTTCATCATGCTGTAAATGGGTTAAAAAATTACCCAAAATGTTAATCATAATTTCCTGCTTTCAGTTTAATTTTTTCATGCATGGTTTTTAAGTGCACCAGCTATGAAAAAGATGAATGCCATTGATTTGTGTGAAAGATGATTACCATAAAGATTTTCATGTCTAACCTGTTTTCAGCATGCTGTAAATGGGTTTAAAAATTACCATAAATGTTAATCATAATTTCCTGCTTTCAATTTAATTTTTTCATGCGTGGTTTTTAACCCTTTCGCTCACGGTAAGTTTTATTAAGTTTCATGGCTCACGATTTTACTCCCGCGCGCGCTCCACTGGCAGCCCGCAGTACGCAAATTACATGTATTCTTGCCTCATTTTCGCCAGCCAAACCTCAAAATGTTGCCCTGAAACTCACATCATCTTATTCGCCGATGTTCGTTCTAGCTGATAAGCCAAAAGAAAAAACAGAAAAATACGAATAAAAGTACACTAGGCCGCCGTGAATAAACATTTTGGAACGTTGATCTCACTTCCCAACATCGTCGTTCGAGTGTTTTCCATCATACAGAAAAATGTTATTATAAGTTTTGATAGGGAATTTCATTGGCTTTCTAATGAGGTATGTCCGGTTGTGATGCGATTTGTAGTTTTCGAGAAAATAGCCAAAAACTAAAAGCCATTTTTGTAAAAAAAATTGATTTTAGTTCATGGAGGTATACTGCTGAAGTTTTCTCGCACACCTTATGTTTTTATTACATAATCTTATGTAGAATTTCATAAGCTTTCTCCTGATACCTTTTTGTTTTGATACGCTTCATAGTTTCCGAGTAAATCGCAAAAAACTACAGGGTACTTGCAGCCGCGGTGCACTTTCGTCATGAGTGCACAATAACCGCCTACGTAAACACAACTTTTCATTAGAGAAATTACATAGTTATGTCCTGTACATATGTAGAATTCACTGATCTTTATCAAGGTTCTCACAGGAAATCGATACGTTCAATAATTTTGGAGTAAATGGACGACAAAGATAGAACACTCTTCCTCGCCCGCAAGCGAGATAAAAACGCTCAATTTCCCTGCCTCACGAATACTTATATATTTTCGCTCGTTACATTTTATTATTATTATTTTTTACTCAAATTATACACGAGAAATATCATAAGCTCTTTGATAGTGCTCTCAGTAACTCGACATTTCCACTAGTCTTTTTGCTAAAGCTGAACTTTCCTCCATCTTATATGTGTATATGTAAAAAACAATACTTATTTGTGAAAGAAAAAATATAGAAATGTAGAAACAGGTCAATGTACAAATCAACAAAACATGGATAACTCACTTGCTCCAGAGGTGTTGAGCTGCTGGCAGGAACTTGAAGGGATTGAGGATGAGTTAGGTAGTGTGTGAGTTTTGTGTGTGTTCATGGGTGCATTAGTGTGTGTGTGAGAGTGTGTGTGTGTGTGTGTGTGTGTGTGTGTGTATGCGTGTGTGTGTGTATGTGTGTGTGTGTGGCGTATTCTCTGTTCCTTGCACCACGTTTGCCTAACACATACGATGCACACAATAGATTTCTCCACGAACATTCGCTGCACGTCATACGTAGCGACACATACATGACATTATAAATGTCATATATGTGTCGCTGTGTGGCGTATTTTCATGTCTCTTATCATTGCGTAACTTTCCGCTGTCAGTCAGTGCACGCAATATTTCTCGGTGAACACTCGCTGCACTATTTTATATGTTTATTTCACACTGAACCATATGCAGTATAAAACACTATCACATGATTCCATCCCAGCCTCTTCTGTTATTCCCTTCCCTCTTGTATTGTGTAAGAGACCGCCTGTTCCCTTAGCAACTAATCCATATGTCTATGTTATCTCTATGGCATAACATAATGCCTGCTATGGTAGGTCAGTTATTTCACTAATCCAGGCACTATATGTTTCACAGATGTAAGTAATGGCTTCACTATAAGAGTAAAATACATAATTTTACGGGCAGGGTGAGTGGAAATCCCGCTATAACAAATCAGACTCTGCCTCTAGGCCTAACAGCTGATAATGGGCCCCAATGCTTTACAAACAATATATCTATGTTCAATAGACACAATCACTTCACAGTATAGTAAAAAAACACTGTACAGTCACAATATTTCAATAATGGCTTCAGAATCGGTTGGGAGGGGGAAAATGGCAGATTTAAAGGGACAACACAACACAGCACGACCCTGCTGTCTGGCTGCTAGTGGAGCACTGAGATTCTATCACTACGTACAGGCACATAAGAGTCATTGCAGTGTTGCCAAAGTCTTACCTCGGGAGAGACACGTGGCTGCTAGAATGCTACAAAATTTGACGCAATTCGACTGTAAACTTTTTGTGTGTGTGTGTGTGTGTTTTCACGCAATTTGCGGTCCTGTGCTTTTGCACACCATACCACATGTAACGCAAATCGCAGTACCTTGCGCGAAAGGGTTAAGTGCACAAGCTATGAAAAAGGTGAATGCCAGTGAATTTCATGTCTGGTCATAACCTAACCTAACCTATCCTAACCTGACCTTACCATTTTTCTGGTAACAGTTTACATTATTTACTGTATTTGATGCTTTGTATCCAATAATTTAGTGCATAAAATCTGAGAAAAGATAATTTTCTTGTCCGATACTTACTTATACTATGGTGGCAAGTTCTGAGCACCTATGCCTTACTCACCTCTAAATCATCATTTTTTGGTTAAAATTCAATTAATTCATGCTTTGTGTGCACTATTTATGTGAAAAGGGACCTAAATAAGTGCTATACATGTCCGGTAGGGAGGTAGTTTTCTGATTTAGGTTAGGTTAGGTTAGGGTCATGAATGATTGGTGCTGGAGCTTCAGGACCAATATTCGGACAAAACCAGTGTCCAGACATGCCTTTGGCTCTATTACGTCGAATAGTGGAGGGATTACTGTATTTTTTATAATATTACAATTAGTAATAAAATAGAGAAAAAAGTAAAAAAAAATATATATATAAACATGCAATTTATAATTACCGTGCGTGGTTGTATTTGCTCCTGTGGCTGCCAGAGCACACTCCAGTAGTCCAGCAGTCAGCCCGCCATTTGTTTGTATGCTACCACCATGCACACATCACCATTATAGCCAGTGGAAGACTTATTTGTACTCATTGATTATGTTTGAAGAGGAGGAGGGGGACGATGACTTCAGTGGTTTTGGAACTGGTAAAAAAGAGTTTGTTTTATCGGAGCTATGAGAGATTGGGGGTACGACACTTCAGGTGATGATGCATTAGGGGAATGGGTTGACATTGATAATGATGAACCAGTGACATTATCACTTAATGATGATGAAATCATTGCATCAGTGATTGATAAAGATATGTCAACTGATGCTGAGAGCGAGGAAGAGGAAGAACTGGAGCCGAAAGTGTCATGGAGAGATGCTACAAAAGGCCTGTCAGTGTTTATCAAGTTTGCAGAACAGTACACACACATGAGCGCTCATGATGTTATGTCTCTTCACTGCATTCAAAATGAGTTTTTGCTGTAGAGAAGAAAGAGTTGTAAGCAGCAAGACATACGAGATTTTATGAGGGTAACCCCTTCAGTCTCTCAACCATCGCAGCCGAACACTGCCATTGCCACTGATCACAGCCTCTCTGCCGTCAGCTGATTCAGTAGCAGAAGTCGCTGACAACGAGATTGATGTTGATATGTGCTAAAGGCCTTACAGTAATGCATAACTTTTAAGTGAAGATGTAAATGTCTATGTAAGTGTACTGTAGACGTAAGCAGTTATAAGTTTTACTATAGGTTTATGAATAAAGTGCAATGTAACAATGGATAAAGTGAATTGTAGTAAGTGAAGTTATTTACCTGACAACCAACTCTCCACCAGTTCTAGCACACTAGGATCAACACACTTTGCCTTGTCTTTGGGATGTAGGTCAGCAAAATTGAATTTTGTGAGTTTTTAAGTATTAATGGGTATCCCTTGAATAATTATAAAGTACACCTTCCTGTTTCTGGCACTTTACCATATCCAGAACACCCTTTGTCCAATTGATGCCGGAAAAAGGAGGTTCTACTATACTTTATCGTAGTATTTTCAAGATATGAAAACAAAGAAAATAAAAAGTCAAAATGAATTGTTGAAGTTAGCCAAAAACCAAAAATGTTATGCCTTGCCACAG
This sequence comes from Birgus latro, assembly GCA_018397915.1. NCBI lineage: Eukaryota > Metazoa > Arthropoda > Malacostraca > Decapoda > Coenobitidae > Birgus > Birgus latro. The sequence goes on along the minus strand of JAGKTI010002648.1, from coordinate 6,447 downwards.
AAAATAATCAGCAAGAAAAAAAATATATAAATCTGGTTTAAACCATGCAAAACTACAAAACTACTGCCCACAATGCACAGAGCAATCATTCCACTACATCATGTCTGAGTCTCTTTGTTATGACATGTAAATGTGATTTATGGTGAATATTTTACAAAAATATCGTAAAATGACACACAAATGAGTCATCAGAGTCTCTGAGGTTGAATTTGAAATGACTCTAAAACGCATCGTCGGAATCTCAAAGGGTTAATTTCATTTTCTTTGATTTTATTTGGTGCATAGGACTGGTATGCGTCTTGTTTTTTTTAGGTATATTGACATTGAGTATTAATGCACAAGGTGTAAGAAAGTGCTGTATGTTTGCATGGAAATTGTAATTGTAAATACAGGGTAATTATTATTATTATTAGTATTAACATTGTTATTGTTATTATTAGATAATGAATGAACTATGTTCTGGATGGAGGTAAAGAGAGCTAGACAGGGTGCCAATGAAGTCAGTGGGGGTGTGAAAGATAAAAATGGTAGATTACTAGTGGAAAAGGGAGAAAAAGTAAACAGATGGAGAGAACACTTTAATGAACTGTTGAACATAGAGAATGAAAGTAATGCAAGTATAAGTGGCTGGGGAATGGCAGGGAGAAGGAGGGTTGTGAGAAGAGAGGAAGAAATCAGTAGGATGGAAGTGGTGGAAGCAATGAAGAAAGTTAAAATGGGGAAAGCCCCAGGAATTGATGGAGTGTGTGGTGAAATGCTGAAGCATGGGGGAGAGATAGTAATAGAATGGATGTGGAAGGTGTGCAGATTGGCTTGGGAGGAGGGTAGAGTCCCGGAGGATTGGAAGTCAGGTATAATTATTCCTCTGTACAAAGGAAAAGGGGAAAAAGCAGTGTGTGGTAATCATAGGGGCATTTGCCTTCTCAGTGTAATAGGAAAAATATATGGTAGGATACTTATTGACAGAGTTAGGGAAATTACTGAGGAATTAGTTGGAGAAGAACAAGAAGGTTTTAGGAAGGGAAGAGGCTGTGTAGACCAGATATTCATTCTTAGATCCTTAGTGGAAAAGTTTCTAGAGAAGGGCAAGAAGTTGTATGCAGCCTTCATGGATCTGGAGAAAGCATATGACAGGGTGGATAGACAAGGTTTGTGGAAGGTATTAAGAATATATGGAGTGGATGGGAAGTTGTTGAAGGCAGTGAAGAGTATGTATGAGGGTGCTAAGGCTGCAGTGTGTGTGGATGGCAAACTGAGTGAATCTTTCCATTTGAAGGTTGGATTGAAACAAGGATGTGTCATGTCTCCATGGTTGTTCAATCTGTATATGGATGGGGTTATAAAAGAGATACAAGGTCGGGCAGTGGATGTTGGAGTGGCCCTAGTGAGAGAGGGCAGTGTGTGGAAACTCCCTGTACTGTTGTTTGTGGATGATACTGTGTTGTTGAGTGAAGACGAAGGGGAGCTGCAAGGCTTGGTAGATGAGTTTGGGAGAGTGTGTAAGAAACGGAATCTAAAGGTGAATGTGGGGAAGAGTAAAGTGATGGTCTTCGAGAGAAGTGAAGCCAGTGAGTGTACAGTGAGATTGGATGGGAAGGATATGGAGAATGTGAGTGAATTTAAGTACTTGGGCAGTGTGATGAGTAAGGATGGAAGTCTGGAGGGTGAAGTGCTCGAAAGGGTGCAGCAAGGAAGGAAGGTTGCTGGTTCGTTGAAAGCAGTGATAAGAAACAGGGAGGTGAGCATGGAAGTGAAAAAGTTGTTACATGACAGTATTGTGATACCACCTCTGACATATGGAAGTGAAGCTTGAACCCTGTTGGAAGGACAGAAGTCGAGAGTGAGAGCAGTGGAAATGAGTTATTTGAGAGGAGCATGTGGAGTCACATGGAGAGACAGTCTAACAAATGAGGAAGTGAAGGAGCGTTGTGGTGTGGTGGAGGATGTGATGGGAAGCGTTAGGAGAAACACGTTAAGGTGGTTTGGGCATGTGGAGAGGATGGAGAGTGAAAGATTGACGAGGAGAGTGTATGTGAGTGAGGTGGAGGGGGCGAGAGGGAGAGGGAGGCAGAGGATGAGATGGAGGGATGGAGTGGAGAGGTATATGAGAGAGAGGGGTGTGAGTTGGGAGCGTGGTAGTGAAATGGCAGGGGACAGAGTGACATGGAGGCGATTTGTTTGTGGCCACCCCGTTCGGGATTGAGGCGTCTGGCGATAGATAGAATAGATAGATATTTTTATTATGTGGTTGGTGGGGGTGCCAACCATCCACTCACTCATGTAGTGCTGCCCTTGGGTGTCTGCCCTTTCCTCTCCTCCTTCCTTCTTTCCTTCCTTCCTCTCCTGTCTTTCTTTACTTCATTCTTTCCTTGTCCTTCTGCCTATGGGTGACTCTACACTGAGTGACAAGCCAAATGGTTTCGTATACACCAGGAAGCCATTTTCAGTGCTCAGTGGTAACCATATAACCAGGTTATGGCGCCTGGTGGTTAAGTGGGTAATTATGGCACTCCAGTCGGATTGAGCCAGTGAAGGTTTATATCCAAGGGATGGTTGGGGTTTATTGCTCACGTTGTGCCACTCAGGGATGAGTGAGGCTGGTCACTCTCATCTTAAATGTCAGGACCAACTTGCCTAGCCCCAGGCTTCAACACTTCTCATGGGGCAACGTAGGATTGGCTGATGGATGGATTAATACAGTACTTGATGATTTCCCCCCCCTCCATCAGATGGAGCCAGGATTTTGAGGACTTGGATGATGAGTAAATGGAAGAGTGGCCAATTGAATTGGGCAGACTTTGTCTTTCTGGACATTGCTACTCCTCACCCTGTGCTTGGGTGGGAAAGGAGGTCCAGATGATGATGACGGTGATGATGATGATGCCGACGACGACAACGATAATGATGATGATGAATGTAATTGTAATTACAGTTTAATTATTATAATAATCATCATCATCTAATCCTGTGTGCTCCCATGAGGAGCGTAAGAGCCCGGGGCTAGGCAAGTTGGTCCTGACATTTAAAATGACAGTGACCAGCCTCACTCATTTATTATTATTATTTTAGCAGAAAGCTTTGACTTGAATCTTCACAGTACTTTATTCCACCCAAAGTATGTGCTGGTCTTGTCAAGGTACCATTTATGGTAACTGTATAACCAAGAAATAGATGCTTGATTGTCAAGTAGGTTAAGATTCTCCATAAGGGTTCAAATGCTCGGAGTTGTTGGCATCTATCGATCACATAATGCCAGTTTTGGTGGCAGGTAGTTCACTCTTAAGTATAGACTGAGTAACCCAGTCCTGGGCCATGTACTCATTTCCTCACCATTCAAGGCCCAGGAATCAATACTCCACCTCACAGACATATCCATCAACACCTGTACATTTAATGTTAGATGATAAGTATGGCAATAGTATGATGTAGTGTACAAGGCCTGTGAGGTAGAGCCAGGATTCCAGAGGTTTGAATGGTGAGTGAGTGAATATCTGGTCAGTTTCACCAGGCATGACATTTCTTCTTTCATGCTTTCCCTCTTCTTGCTTTCTGGGTCATACAGCTTTCCATTCTTTGGTCAGAAATTTAGCAGTTAGGAGGATACTGGTGATGAAGAAGAGTAAAGTAGGTTTTATTTCCCCACAGATAAGATCATTCGTCATCGAGCATGTACACTACGAGACACAGCCTATGCATACATCAAAGCTGAGATGGATACTGACTTTGAGGAAAAGTGTCGAGAAATTAGGGATAACCGGAGGGAACGTTATCATTCAGATAAACCAAAGATCCCAGATTTCATCCGTGCTGTCGATGATATGGTAAGATTTTTTAATTGGGTACCTTGGAGTTACAGTACTCCTCATTACATCAGGGATTTTTTCCAAAATAATACAATTTTATACATATACTGTAGTTGACAATGTAAACTGGGAGAAACTGATGATTCAACATGAAAGTAGTTGTGGAAAATTGTACAGGTAATTTTCCGTTCGATGCTGTACTATTGTCTGAGTAGCCAAATGCTGCTTATGATGAGGACTGCCTGTTCCTCACAGTCCACTACTATAATCTATATGTTATATCATCATTTTGGGTTACAGGTAGCAGATGTAATATATAGCACCATTTTGCTACTTCTTCATGCATTTCACAGACCACCACCATAACACTTATCTACTTAGCACTGGATTATTATCAGCTACGGAGACTTTCAAGCACTCCTTCCTTAGCTGTTTATTTTGCATATTACTCATCTGTATACCCTCATGCTATGTGTCTTTCTAATCCTGACACAATTGCAGCATGAACATTTGTTTCATTTCATTTTGTTTATGAAGGCTCTAACATGCTTGCATGTGTCAACCTTGGTCACCTAATGATGGTTGTCCATGCTGCTTGATCTCTGGCAACCCCCCTATTCAGTCCTTTATTCCTGAGGTCACACTCAAAAACCTCATCCCAGGTGTTTTTCGGTGTGCCTCATGCAACCCTACCCCAGATGTTCACACATCTCACTTTCTGCACCCAGCTGTCATCCTCTATCCTTTCCTCATACCCAGACCATCTCAGTCTACCTTTCCTTATCATAACACCAATACACTCCAGTCCTATCCTTCCTCTTAATTCTTCCATCATAAACATAGGCCCGCCCAGGCCATGCATTCATGTACGCACAGCACATCCACTTGATCATTGTCATTTCTGTGTATTTGAGCCTGTGAATATCCTCTTCCTTTACTGGCAAGGTCTCACTACCATACAGCATTACACTCCCAACACGTGCCACGTACAACGATCCCTTCACATGGAGGGAGAGCCTTCTCAATGTCAGGAGAGGCAGCTCTAGCCACAGAGCTAGCTCTAGCCCCACCTCCAGCATATAAAATATCTCCCAAGTAACAAAACTCTTTCACACACTCAAGAGACTCACCAGCAAGATCAATCCTAGCACACCTGAGAGTTTCCACATGCTCCTTCCGACACACTGCACACGTGAAATCAGCATTATCTTGCAGTCTACCTCTAATACCACTACATCTCTTATGCACCTGTATATCACAAACACTGCACAAGACGGAATTACTTCCCACGCCCTTGTTGCAGACTGCACATGGCCCCTCTCCCTCTTCTTTGACAGTACTGTCATCAACCCTAGATACCATCACCTTTCTTTTATCTGCATTTGCTCTCAAGCCCTTGTGCCCCATACTGCCTCTCCACGTCCTAAGTCTTTCCTCCGTCTTCCTTTCATGCCCTGCAATGAACTCCAAATCATCGGCATGCAACATCTTGTACGGGAGTCCATTTATGAAGTCTCAGGAGAGGGCTCCAGGTGCCATGATATACATTAAGGGGCTCAAGACTGACCCCTGATGCACGCCAACATTCACGGAAAACTCATCACTCAAATCTCCATTCACTCTCACCTGGGTATGAGCACCCTCATACATAGCCATGACCACTCCAACAAGCCACTCCTCGATCCTTAGCTTTCTCATCGCCCACATCACCATCTGCCCAGGGACTCTGTCAGAGGCATTCTCCAAATCATCAAATGCACAGATCCCTGTTCTTTCCCACATATTTATCTTGAAGCTGTTGAACAATGAATATTGCATCAGTGGTCCCTTTCTTGGCATAAACCCAAACTGCATCTCATCAGTATTCACTCTCTCGCTAATCATACCTTCTAGAACTCTCTCCATTACTTTCATTATTTGGTCTAAAAGTTTTATGCCACCATAAATTCCCCTTTCCAATGCATCGCCTTTTCCCGTGTACACATTTACAATCACACTCTTCAGCCAGTCATCTGCAACAAAATAATCATATATAATTGTATTTGTCAAATCAGTAACTAACCTTACTTTTGCATCTTCTGAAGCCTTCAGCATTTCAGCAGTCAACCCAGACACACCTGCTGCCTTCTTAGCCTGCATCCTGCCTATTGCCCTGCTCACAGTAGCAGTATCAATCAAAGGCCAAGGGCCAAATGCTGGGTCTCCTGACTCCAGACCTTCCCTTTTCCAGTCAAACTCCACATTCAGCAGTTGGTTATAATGCTGTCTCCAGGCATCTTTCATATCCTCACAGTTCACCACTACTATTCCTTCATAATTCATCACTCACTGCTCATTTATGCTCATTTATGATATCCGTGTGCATCCTCTTGATCTGATGCCAGCTTAAATATCATATTCTTCCTTTCTTACACTAGTTTATCCAGTAAAAGTCTCTGAGCATCAGCTTATGCCCTATGTACAGTGAAAGTTCTATAATCCGAATGGCAGGAGACTGAGGGTCTTTCGGGCTACTGGATTTTTTGGACCACTGGGAGGGACCTCTGAAAACATAAGAAATATGTACGTTTCGTTTTCGTTTCGTTTTTGAAGGCTCCAACATGCTTGCATGTGTCGGCCTTGGTCACCTAATGGCGGCTCTCCA
>JAGKTI010002647.1:34785-55952 GCA_018397915.1 Birgus latro | reverse complement strand
AATATATATATATATATATATATATATATATAGAATGTGGATAGTAAGGCTTGGGGGATTGAACCATGATTCTGGAGTTTTGATTGACTTGTGAATTTTTATAGTTTATTTCACTTAGCATGCTGTTTAGAGTTCTCCCAGTTTTGTACTTTCCATGTTTCTGGATTCATCCTCACACCATCTTCAAGTGGGAAAAAATGATGGTGTTTTTGTATAGTAAGTGGAGAGGGTGTTTGGGTTTTTGATGTGGTCTTTTGTGATCATCTTATTTAATCTGGTGGTGATTTAATGGAAAGTACAGCAGCCCTTCTGCTTACATGGATCATTCTCCTTACACAGTGCCTATAAGTGGTGCTAAAGTTTGACAGTGTGGTTCATAATACTTCAGACCACCCATGTGGTGATGTCTAGGCTAGCATCTTGGCCACCATCTTAATTGACTTTTGTTTAGAGTTTAAGGCTAGCCTGTAGGACCCTTATATTGAGGAGCTGGAGCCACAAAGGGTTTTTAGTTTACTTAGTGCCTATAAGTGGTGCTAAAGTTTGGCAATGTGGTTCAAATTACTTCAAACTACCCATGTGGTAACATCTTTGCTGGCATCTGGGCCACCATCTGAATTGACTTTTGTCCAGAATTTTAAGAGTTTAAGGCTTGCCTGTAGGACCCTTATATTGAGGAGCTGGGGTCACAGTTGGTTTTTGGTTGACAAATTGAAGTCTGTACTGGTAATTTTTTGTTTCTTTGCCTATGTATGCAAACAGTAGGTTGTGCCTTCAGGAAGCATATCTGTTGTCTAGTTAGGGTTACAATTTTATTTATTTTATTTTTTTTTTTTATCACTGGGAGTGTCATGGTAAGATTTTCCTCCCCATGTTTTCTATATAACTGTTTTATGTCTGCTTATGCCTTTAGAAAGCATACTAGATATCTTTAGTCAAGTTGAGGTCATGGTTTTAGTAGGCAAATTAGGAGTCTGACCAGAGGCTTGGTTTACACATTAATATTACTGTATTATGCAGTAATGGTTAAGTTAAAGGGGCCCACTTATATGGAATTCTTCATGTACAGTCCACCAGGTCAACTCCATAGGTGCTTAAGGGAAGGTGTCATGGTAAGTGCATAATGCTTTTCTAGGCTGCATCCTTGTTCAAGTTGGCATCATGTGTTGGGCAAAGGCTATGTTTTTATATATAGATATTTATGCATCTGTTTCATGTAAAAGAGACATAGCTACCCAGTATGTTTTTATGAGTTACACATCTATCTTCACTGCAGGCATTTGCAGGAGTTCATTCCTGTAATGTCTACTAATATTTCCGTATCAGAAATTGTGTAGTAGTTTCTCGTGTACTGTACTAAGATATATCAGTACTGTATGTGCTCCTTCACCCGTACCATGCTAACGACGTAGATCTACATCTCCCTCTAAAATGTCAGCGACGTAGATCCACGTCCTTCAGCACTGAGAAGTCAGTGCAGCAACCGAAGTATAATGGAAGGTAATAACATATCTTGCTAACTTCATACGTTTGTCCGCTATGCTTACATTAGGAGCGTTGGAGGCAAGTGACAGTCTTCACAGTCTCACAGCTGCTCTGCTCTCTTAGCAACCTTGATGATTTCAGTGGTCGAGTGGCACCAACCTGACTCAATTCAACCAACTTTCTGGCTTTGGTGATTACTCTTATTAGTGCCAGGGATCTTTTATTGATGTATTAAGCCCATTTAGCCAAAAAAAAAAAAAATCCAAAATCGGTTCACAAGCTCACAACTGCTTTGCTTTCTCAGTAACCTTGAAGATTTCAGAGGTCGAGTGACACCAACCTGACTCGATTCAACCAACTTTCTGGATTTGATGATTACTATAATAGTGCTAGGGATCTTATATTGATGTATTAAGCCCATTTAGCTAGTAAAAAAAAATCCAAAATCTATTCACAAGCTCACAACCGCTTTGCTCTCTCAGCAGCCTTGAAGATTTCAGAGGTAGAGAGGCACCAACCTAACTCGATTCAACCAACTTTCTGGATTTAGTGATTACTTTTAGTAGTACCAGGGATCTTATATTGATATATTAAGTCCATTTAGGCATTAAAAAAACAATCCAAAATTTGCCGGTGTAGATTTTTTTTTTTCTTCTTCCCCCCCCCCAGTGTAGTACATGTTAAGGAGTAAAAAAGAAAAAAAAATGCTTTAATTTCATCAGTTATGTTTATTTGTTCTTGCTTAACCCCTAAAGTCCTATGACTGACGATCGTTGGTTTCCAAACTTGATATGTGAAGTCCCATGGCCAACGATCATAGAGAGGTTACAGAAAGCTGGAGAACTCTAACTCCACCTCTTTTGTGATGTAAATGGTATCTAGTCAATGGAAACTAAGAGATGAGGTGGTGGGAAGCATGATCCGGCCCCCTCCCCAGGTGTGAGGAGGAACTGACCCCACCCCATCACCTTCCTCTGCCCCATTGGATCCTTCCCTCTGTCTCTTCTCCCACCCAAACTACCCCCCATACGGTACTCTTCCTGATGCCTCCCCACACTCCCTCCACCTCCATATTCCCCCTTATTTCCCAAGGATGTCCCATTCTCGCTCATAGCAAGGAATGACTTTTTAAAATTTTTGATGGTCGATTGTGCAGTAACCATTAGACTTGTGAGAATGAAATATACATTTTCTGGTGCGTAAAATCAAGCTCTTCAAATCTGTAAAACCAAAATTTACTTTGGTGCATTTTTTCTCTCTCTCCAGAAGTGAGGGGTAACAATTGTTATTTTTGACGTTTTTTGATGGTCGATATTGCGGTAACCATTAGTCATATGAGAATGAAATGTAAATTTTCAGTTGTGTAAATTCATGCTCTTGAAATCTGTAAGAAAAAATTTTGAATGTTGAAAAATTGGATCCTTTTTGTGGTTCTGAGGATAGGGGGACTGGGAGATTTGTGGTCTTTAGGGGCTACATTATTCAGCCATCAACATGGATGGTAAAGGTCGCAATATGACACTTCTCTTCTTCCTTTTGTGTGAAAAAGCTGTAGCTGAACCTTCTGCAGTGCTTTTGGAAATATAGTACATTACTTTTGTTCAGATTTTTCAGTTTTGTTTTTGGTTACCCTTTGTGTTTGTTTTCATTATTTAAATTCACCACTCAGTTTTATGGTCCAATATTGAGAAAATAATATTCTGCTTTATGGTAGTAGAAAACAATTAGATGAATTTGGTATACATGAACCAATGGGATCATGCAATGTAAATGTCAGTTTCATAGCTTTTACTGTAAATCAGTAGTCACATTTTCAGTAGTTCGTTTTCATTTTTGAAGGCTCCAACATGCTTGCATGCGTGTCACCTAATGGCGGCTCTCCATGCTGCTCGATCTTGGGCACCCTCCCTGTTCAGTCCTTTAACCCTTAAGTCACACATAATGACCTCGTCCCATGTCTTTCTCGGTCTACCCCTCCCAACCCCTCCCCCAGTATTAACACTTCTCACCCTCTGTACCCAATTATCATCCCCCATCCTCTCCACATGTTCAAACCATCTCAGCCTACCTCTCCTCATCACAACACCAATACCTTCCAGTTCCTTCCTACCTCTCAACTCTTCTATCGTAAACCCAGCCCCCCCAGGCCTTGCACGCAGGGATGCACTGCACATCCACCTAATCATTGTCATTTCTGTACGTTTAAGCCTGTGAATATCCTCTTCCTTTACTGCCCAGGTCTCACTACCATACAGCATCACACTCCTAGCACATGCTGCATGCAAAGACCCCTTAGCACGCAAGGAGAGTCCTCTCAATGTCAGGAGAGGCAACAGCTCCCTGAACTTCTTCCAGCCACTTCTCACCCTAGCAACCGAGCTAACTCCAGCCCCACCTCCGGCACATAACATGTCTCCCAAATAACAAAACTCCTCTACACACTCAAGAGACTCACCAGCAAGTTCAATCCTTTCACGCCTAACAATCTCCACCTGCTCTCCCCGACACGCCACACACATAAAATCAGCATTATCTCGCAGTCTACCTCTAATACCACTACGTCTCTTGTGCACCCATTTATCGCAAACACTACACAAGATGGAATTACTTCCCACACCTTTGTGGCAAACTGCACATGGCCACTCTCCCTCTTCTTTGATTGTACCACCACCAACCCTAGATATCATCAGTTTTGTTTTATCTGCATTTACTCTTAAGCCCTTGTGCCCCATACCATCTCTCCACTTCTTAAATCTTTCCTCCGCCTCCTTTTCATTCTCTGCAATCAACACCAAATCATCAGCATACAATATCTCCCACAGGAGTCCATCTCTGAAGTCACGTGAGAGGGCTTCAAGTACCATGATAAACATCAAGGGACTCAAAACTGACCTCTGACGCACACCAACATTCACGGAAAACTCATCATTCAAAACTCCATTCACTCTTACCTGGGTGCGAGCACCCACGTACATGGCCATAACCACCCTAACCAGCCACTCTTCCAACCCTAGCTTTCTCATTGCCCACTTCACCACCTCTCTAGGGACTCTGTCAAAGGCCTTTTGCAAATCAACAAAAACAAAATAAATTCCCTTTTCTTTCCAATATATTTTTCCTGAAGCTGTCGAATAATGAATATGGCATCAGTGGTCCCCCTGCCTGGCATAAACCCAAACTGCATCTAATCATACCTTCTAGAAGTCTCTCCATTACTTTCATTATCTGATCTAAGAGCTTTATACCTCTGTAATTTCCCCTTTCCAGGGCATCACCCTTCCCTTTGTACACATTTACAATTGCAGTACACTCTTCAGCCAATCATCGGGGACAACACACTCATATATAATCATATTTATCAGGTCAGTGACTAACCTCACCCCAGTATCTCCTGAGGCCTTCAACATTTCGGCAGTCAACCCAGACACACCTGCCGCCTTCCTCACCCGCATCCTGCCTATTGCCTGACTCACAGTAGCAGCGTCAATCAAAGGCCAAGGGCCAAACACTGGATCTGCTGGCTCCAAACCTTCCCTATCCCAGTCAAACTCCTCATTCAACAACCGGCTATAATGCTGTCTCCATGCATCTTTAATATCCCCACTGTTCACCACTACCCTTTCTTCATCATTCTTCACACACTGCTTACATACAATATCCCGATTATCCCTCTTCACCTGATTTGCCACCCTAAAAATCTTATTTTTCCTTCCTCCATGATTTAGATTATCAAGTAAAAGTCTCTGTGATTCAGACTTCACCCTGTATACCTCTCTTCTAGCCCTGTGCTTGGCAGCCAAGTATTCCTCCCTGTTACCACCATTCTTCCATTCCCGGAAAAGCTTTCTTTTCTGCTTAACTGCAGCTTCTACGCCCTCATCCCACCACCAAGTTGCTTTATGTTTTGGTGGGCCTCTTGTCCAACCGCATATTGCATCGGTAACTCTCAAGAGGTTATTCTTAAGGGCTCTATATCGTTCATTAGCATCTCTGTCTATGGCTCCCTGTTCAGCCACCACTCTCCTCATCTCACTATAAAAGGCATTCCTTACTGATTGGTTTCCCAGCTTCCATATTTTCCTCCTAGGTACATATTTCCTCCTTCTCATCACTCATTCCTTAAGCACCATGTCACAAATCAACAGTTTGTGCTGCTGCACACACTCCTCGCTTCCTATAACTTTAACATCCCTCACTAACTTCCTATCAACCCTCCTGACCAGAAAATAATCTATCTGACTGCTATTTCCCCCCGACTCGTACGTAATCAACCGACTTCATTCTTTTTCTAAAATGTGTGTTGCACACAATCATGTCCATAGCCTCCCCAAACTCGAGTATTCTTTCCCCTTCCGCATTCCTCACACCATATGCACATCCTTCATGGACTCCTTCATAACCTTGAGCTGCTTCACCCACATGACCATTTAAATCCCCTCCCAGAACCACTACCTCATCATTGCCCATACCACCTACTACACGTATTAAATCATCCCAAAATCTATCCTTCTTTGCGTCATCCAATCCTACCTGTGGAGCATATGCCGATATAATTGAAATCATTTTTCTGCCGATCAAAATTTTCACTACTAATATCCTATCACTTACTCTCATAACATATTCCACCCATTTCTCTGCAACCAACACACCCACACCCCCATATCTGTCAGTTCCCCCCTTCCAAAATAGTGTCACAATATAATATGTGTACACTAGTTCATATCATGTCAGTAGAGTTCCCAGCATTAGTTACCTTTATTTTGCAGATGAAGTATTTATGCAGTATAGTAAATTCTCAGTTATCTGTCACTGCATTATCCAACATATGGCATTATCTGCCACAGCAAATGACTGAATTTTTGCTGGGAAGATTCCCTTGGAAGCCCCAAAATCGAAATCCACACCATTTGTCTTGTCACCCAAACACTCATTATCCTAGCAGCTTTACAGTACAGTGACATGCTTATTGCAGTAACCTTAATGATCTAGGGCAGTGTGTACAGCACCTTACCCATATCTTGACCACCTTGGAGAAAGTTCCAACATACTTGACCTTTTCCTAACAACAAATTCTCCTTCTCATACTGTTAATCGTTTCTTGTTGGGTTTCGCTGATCACAACCTTATCACCTTAACCTGTCCTGTTGCTCCAGTAGGGCCTGTGGACCCTCACAAGAAGTGGGAGCCTTGGCACTTTGGAGCTAGTAATTGGAAGTCCATCAGGCAGTACTTCTTTGATTTTTCCTGAAATGTTTATTGCTTCTATGGCTGAGAACCATCTGAGTGTGCCACACACATTATTAAGGTTATTCTCTTGGGCATGAAAGCATACATTCCATTCTCTTATCCTGTGACTAATGCATCAAAAACTTTGGTTTAATGATGCTTATTCTAATTCTGTCCACAGCAAGGAGAGGGCCTTCAAAAGGTACCAGAGCCAACCCACCCTGGAATCTCATCTCTGTATTTCTGCCCGGAATCATGCTAAGTCTGTCCTTCTCTCTGCTAAAAATAATTTCAGTCATATTGAATGCTCTGAACTCTCCAACTCAGACTCTTCCTGCTCCTTCTGACACCTTGCCAAAAACCTTTCATACAACTTTGCTTCACCATCCTTCCCTCTTCTTTCAGCTCTGATGAGTCTGTAGCTCTTCTACAGATCAAGCAGAACTCTTCACTCAGACTCTCTCCTCCAATTCCACCTTAGATAATTCTGATGCTGTTCCTCCATCACTTTCTCCTTTGACTTCATGGCTGACATTAAAATTTCTTCCATTCATGTGTTTACTACCATCACTTGCCTCAATACTAACAAGGCATCCCTCCTGTTGTCCTCAAGAACTGTGCTTCTGTGTTTACAGCCTGCCTAGGTAAGCTCATTTGCCTTTGTCTGTCAACTTGTACCTTTGCTTCTTGCTGGAAGTTTGCTCTCACTCAGCCTGTCCCAAAGAAGGGTAACCATTCCCAGCCCTCTGACTATTGCCCACTTGCTTCAACATCCTATATTTCTAAAGTTTTTTAATATGCAGTATTCATTAATTTTTTTTTTTTAACACCTTTCCTATAATAACCATCTTTCTGATCATCAGTATGGGTTCCACCAGAGATGCTGCAGTGGCGATCATCTCACCTACCTTTTACACTCCTGGCCATCCTTCTTTTGGGACTTGAGTGAAATCTTTGCCATTGCACTTAACATGTCAAAGGCTTGTGATTGACTTAAATCCTTAATTTCCAAATTTCCTTCTTACAGTTTCTGTCGTTCTATCTGTGCCTTCAGCTGTAGCTTCCTTTCTGGTTGTTCTATAGCTGCTGTTATAGATAGCCACCGTTTGTCTCCTAGGGCTATCAATAGTGCTGTTTCACAGGGTTCTGTCCTATCAGCAACTCTTGTTTCTACAGTATTCATTAATGACCTTGGCTGTACTGCACATCTGCCCCTATCCACTCATATGCTGATGACTTCACCCTTCACATTTCCATCTGCTTCCTTCAGCATCCATCTCGGCAGGTACATCAACAAGCAAGAGATGAGGCTGTGGCACACTTAATGCCTGACTTGGCTCATATATCTGATTGGGGTACAAGCAGTCTTGTTTTTAATGCATCAAAAACACAGTTCTTACATCTTTTGACCCATTTGAATCTACCACAGGAATATCCTCTAATTTTTAACAATACTTCACTCAGTCCTTCATCGTCTTTGAACATACTTAGGGTTTCATTCTCTTGGGATTTATCTTGGAAAGATCATATTACATCTCTTGTAAAATTTCCTTTCCAAGAGATTAGGTGTGCTAAGTGGATGGACTCCATGCCTTCTTTACCCCTGCACAGTTGTTAACTTTACACACGTGTGTTATTCGCATGTGTAAAGTATAACACTCATGTGTGGGGAGGCTCCCCACATACAGCTCTTCTCAACAAGGTGAAGCCAGAGGCATTTTGTCTCATTGTTCCTCCTCTTACTGGCTTCCTTGAACCTCTGCCGTTCGCCACACTGTTGCATCTTTGTCTCTTTTCTGTCGCTACTTCAATGGTCACTGCTCCTCTGAACTGTCTGGTTACATCCTTCCACCACTACAGCAGGTGCATAACACCCACCTAGCAGCAAACTTTCATTCCTTTTCTGTCTAACACTCTAATGCAGAGTTAACCATTCCTCCCAGTTCTTCATGTATGCAACTGGTCACCTCCAGAACTGTCTTCTTCTGTCTGTATATCCTACTGCCTAGGACCTCCATTCTTTTGAAGGCAGTGTGTCCAGCCATCTTGAAATATATGGTTTTTGAATTTGGCTCTCCATTATCTTGTCTTATTTTTTCTTGGGGGGATTAATTTATGGGCTTCTAGCCATTGGTTCCTTATTCCTTGCATCAAAAATAAATTTAACAGTGTTTTTGAATTTTGAACAGTTTTATATAGTGTTGGTATAAGATTTTTTAGGGGCGTAGATGCTACTTTGGGGGGGTTTGAGGGGTATTACTTCACTGTCCATCAGTATGTCACTATCCAACACTCTCTTGGCTGCTGTGCAATAGATAATTGAGAGTTTACTGTATTTGCATATTTCATCATTTGATATACTTCAGCAGAGTTTGTGAAGAAATTAGGGAAACTATTTTTTGCTTAGTCATTCAAAGGTAAGTTTTGCAGCAAACTATGCATCTGAAAGAGGATACTTTGACTTAAGTGCAGGAAGAGTAACAGTACTGTAATATATTTTGTAATTACTGTAATTAGGAATTTTAATTCCAAAGTAAACTCATAGTCATACACCAGACTGTATGTGAAAATGCTTGCATAGCTATTGGTATTGTTTTATCATCTTAGTTGTGAAAGTTTATGTTTAAATATCACCAAAAGGTCATAAAAACTAATTTAAGCCTTACAGGTAATATGGTGCTTGTGCACAGTACAGTCTCGTGAAGGTATTCACTGAAATTCTTTGTGTAAACTTTGGTGTAAGAGGCCAAATCACATTGTACCATGCATCTGAAATTGTTTATGGCCAGTGAGAATGCAGTGATACAGTAATTTTATTTACAATATATTCAGTTATGTGTTCCCAAGAAAATGTTTTTAAAATTAAAACTTAAGTATATTATTACAATTTTACCTTGAATGAAAACAGCTGAAAAATATGGATATTTATAAAATTTACCAAAAATAGACTGCTGTGTTTTGAAACTATTTGGACCATAGCACACCCATAGAGTTTGAGGTAATTCTTTCAGGCAGTTAGTTATACATAATGATTATAGTATACTGTACAGCAGGGATGCACAATATGTGGCCTTTTAGCAGATCTGCTCTTGCCCATGGTGTCATACGCAGTTAATACAAAATACAGTAAATAGCTATTGTTCTTTGTATTCTTGCATGTGTAAGCTTTATTTTCTAGAAAATTTGAATTGCATTATTCTGAAAAATATTAATAACTGAAAAACTAACTGTGTAACAATTCAGCAATCACAGTAGGCAGCAGAACCGTGGGCACAGCTAAAGGGGGCCTGAGGTGCCCAGGTCCCCCTCTTTCTGACAGAATAACATGAATCTGAAGGTAGCTATTTAGTTATTTGTTTTTATTTTTCATTCAGGTATTAATGGTTGTTTCCTGGCTTGCATCCTGTACTGCTTAACACTGGTTGCACTTCTGTTATTCTTCATGATACTGTACTTTTGAAGTAGCTGTATCTCAGGGATTATAACAAAAAATCTGGCATCCTCCCCCCCCCCACACACACACAAACACACCATAAAATCTTGACTGCACCCTTGAGTGGATCTTAAGTTGGCTAGGATGTGAATGTGTTGATTGAAGAACATCAGGACAGGAGCACTTTTACTGTTAAGCCACTTAGATTATTATAGTCTCTCTTATTGTTTTTCTCAGTATATGTAACTATTATTCACAAGAAATTTACATATAGAAAAGAATGGGAAAACTCATTTTTTCATATTATGAAACATAATTATTGCTTATAAAAACAAAGGAATTATGGTATTACCACTATTCATCTGGTATGCATGAGTGACACCACAAACATCAGAAGTGTTGGCTGGGACAGTTCAGGAGTTTTGCATTATATGGTACCTATACCTTGATCAGTAAATAAATGCACCATGGTATATTCATCCATAGTTAATCTATATATATTAAGCAAGAATTATATGCTACCTGTACCTTGATCAGTAAATAAAAGTGCCATGGTATATTCATGCATAGTTTGCATATGTATACAATATATATATATATATATATATATATCTAGCAAGAATTATATCTATTTCCCAACACCTTAATTCCATAATGGGTTAACAAACAAATTCCCACCATGTTACCCCCTCCTCTGCCTTTTGGCTGCTCTTCCTCCAACTCGCACTCCCCCCTTTCACCACTCCATCCCATCATTGGTCTCCCCATTCTCATCTCCCCCTCCACCCCACTTACATACACTTTTCTGTTCAGTCTCCCATTCTCCATCCTCTCCTCATGGCCAAACCATTTCAGATTACTTATCCTAACAGTTTCAGTCATGTCCGAATCAACACCACAATGCGCTTTTACTTCCTTATTTGTCTGTGTCTTCTCATGTAACTCCACATGCACTTCTCAGATAAGTCATTTTCACTGCTGTCATTCTTGACATGTGTCCTCCTAGCAGGATAGACACAAATATGTGTGTGTGTGTGTGTGTGGTTTATACTATAAATCTTCTGTCTCTCACATGTTAAAAGTAATGATGTGGCCCATGAAATTAAAAAGTTGCATCCCTGCTGTAGTTTTGTGTAATACAGAAATACATTTCCAGTAACCCCTTTTATTTATGACAGAGCAGACGTCCATACCCTTCTCTAGCTAATGTAGGTCAGAAGTTGTGGGGAAGTGTTTTAGTCTAGTCAGATACAGTACTGTAACCAGGTAAAGTGCATTACAGTAAGAAGACTCAAACCAACCTGTGGCATACAGTATTGTATTTAAAAAAATTGAGAAGAGAGACATACAGCTACAGTATAAGCAGCTTAATGTACCTGAAAATCATAGAAAATCAGTTTTGTAGTACAGTATGTCCTCCATTTAGCATTCTGATTTGGACACTTTCCTTTGTACTAAATCAAATCTTATACTAACTCAGAGATCCCTATTTCAGATGCTCTGGTCCCTAGTTTGCACACTTTTGTCACTAAATTGCATTCTGGATAATGTTATATGATGAAATAGCCTCCTCCAAACAACAAAATCTCATTATAACATATCTTTGCATGAAGGTAATGTAACAAAATTAGTGAAATGAGGGAGATTAATGCACATGTGCGATTTAATGGAGTTATCCATGTTTTGGTTCTTATATTGGGCAGTGATAATGGACAAGATTTTGTGTATTAAATCAGAAGTTTGTTAAATCAGAGTGAGTTAAACTGAGGGTTTACTGTATGTGGCTTTGGAAAGCCAGTGAAGGTAACTTTTTTTTTGGGGGAGGGGGGACACCAAAGCATACTGGATTTTGGTTTTACAACTGATGCAGAATAACCTACATCAGATGATACCTTGTCCTGTTTGTTTCTAATTTAGTTCTCATTTTATCATTCCTACATAGAATCATTTAAAACATTTAACATCCCTGGTCTAGTTAAATTGTATGTTTCCTTAGTTCACGTGAATTGATCATTTTTTAATACCTAGTTCATGCCTGTTTAGTTGAAGGTATAGTATGTAGTGGTGGTTAGATAGTGTTATAGATGTGGTGAACCAAAGAACACCACAGCATGTACAAAACACTGTCATTTTGACTTTTGCCAATTTATGTATGTCACACATGTACAGTATGCAGAACAGAACTGTACATTTGTGCCATTAATGTAGCATCTTCTGTCCTTTGGCATTGTGGTGACTTGCCTTAATGTTTGATTTTGTATTTTACTTTATTGTATGCAAACTTCCCTTTTGTTTTATTTCTTTACTTTTCATTTTATGTATGCTGATTCTATAAAGTAGAGTGTTATGTACCAAAATCATATAATATCCTCTGGAATTGTTGTTATGAAACAGCTCTGAATCATGTTAACTCTTGAGAATGTGGAGCACAAGTTGTACTGTACTGTACAGTATTCTTGATAATGTCATGCTGCACTTCACTTGTGCATTTCTGGCAAAGCATACAACACTGATGTGAAGTGTTGTAATTCAGATATAGAGCAGGCATTGTACATTACTGTGAGACCTTGCTTTATTGGACCCATTTATACTGGACTTCAGATACAATGAACCCCTTGACCCTACTGGACAACTTTTGTTATATTGTATACCAAATGAAGGTCCGGCACAGGGAGCACATCCAGCGACCTACCGCACAAATTTATTAAATACCAGACCTGTACTTGATATTCATTTTTTCATTATTATCAGTTTAAATGAGAGCCAACATTATTTCTCTATTGCTTAGTGATCTGTTATGTATCAAGGAACAGTGGGCAAACCCATACAATACTGATTTATTGACATCATGTTTCTTGTCCTATGTTGGGTATCTGTCAGACTGTTTTTCATATACAGTATACTGTATACTGACCATAGGTCCAGTATAGTGGATCCCTCTCAGATGTCCTATATAACAGGCTATAAGGTATACTGCACTTTTCCCCCCAGTTACTTTACTCTGTGATAAGGCCTCACTGTACAGTGCAGACAGTAGTGGAATATAACTTTCTATCCAAATAATTTGTAGCCTGTGTAAGTCCCTCTTAGTAATTTTATCAATAACCTAGCTTTGTGTACCTGTTCATGGTTGTTTGTATTTTGTGGACAGTGTGAATGGTACCATATAACAAAATGATCCCCCCAAAAAGTATATGTGCCACTTGATATATGTCATTATTGATATGGAGATTACTGTATAGTACATTTACAAACTGTACATTGCATATTTGCATGCCTATAGTATTGCACAGATGAATGCATTCTTATCCAGTATTCTTATGTTGTAACACAGTGTACTAGTTCCCAGAATTTAAGCATAAATGTTACCTGTAGTTTACATATGAAAATTGTTATACTGTATATTGCAATAAATTCTTGATTAAATGAACATGGAGAGTAACTGTTTAATGATATTTTCTGACAAATCTGGTTTACTACCATCGTGTGTATAGTAATTATTTTTATTTTATTTTATTATTTAGATTGGAGACACATTCAGATAAACAGAAAAATGAGGCTATGATATGTTTAGTCTTTTCCTAAATTGAACCCCTTGCATCCAGTGACATATTTACTGTGTTGAGTGGATTTAGGCTTGTTACTTCCAGATGATTTTTGTTCGTTTTAGAGAAAAATGTTCTAACTTGAGGGGTTATAGCAGTATTTAACTCATTAACTGCTAGCCTTGCATCAAATTATTGAATAAATAGTCTCATGATGTAATTAAAATGAATAAGTTGACATTGTAATGAAGGGGTTAATGATAACTAAATGTTGAGAATTTAAGCAATATGTTGAGTCCTTAATGTAATGCTTTTCTCTGTTATGAACTACCTTTTGGTCTCAGATTTGTTTGTTAAATCAAGAATTTGTTGTGCTAGGTACAATATAGATTAGCATCACCTCTCTTTAAGTAGTGCATATCATTTACTGTTACATATTCTTTCTTCTTTGAATTTCTTACCAACCTTTCTTTTTGATGCTTAATTTGTTATTAAATTTATCCTTAATGTAATCATGTGCACTAAAAGTCCTACAATCCAACCACCAATAATCCAAATATCTCAATATTCCAGACTTTTCAAGGTGAAATTATTTTAATTTTTCTTGGCTGTTTTTGATTTTTTTGGGCTCTATCTAAGGATTGATCTGGCTTGCACTTGTTCTTGGACTTGGATGTATTTGCTTGTAACTATTCAGCTACACTTCTGTGCATTTCCGGTGCCTAAAACAATAACCCATATCATTTTGATTTCCTATTTAATGATCATGTACATATTTCTAATGTTTTCGAAGGTCCCTACCAATAGTCCAAAAAAAAACGATAGTCCAAAAGACCCTCGGTCCCCTGCCATTTGGATTGTAGGACTTTTACTGTATTTTGTGATATTATAGTGTAGGATTTTAATGGAAGTACCGTACTATATTATTGTTGTTATTATTATTGTAAGGAACAAAGTTTGAAGTATCCTTATTTTTTATACAGTATTCTCATATGACCTAAGCATATGCCGTTAACTTTAAAAAAAATTTTGAGTTGCTAAATTACAAACTGTTATATTGGTCTCATCATCGTCATCATCATCATCATCCAATCCTATGTTGCCCCATGAGGAGCGTAGAAGCTCGGCCCTAGGCAGGTTGATCCTGACTTTTAAGATGAGAGTGACCAGCTTCACTTATCCGTGAGTGGCATTATATGAGCAATAAACCCCAACCATCCCTTGGATATAAACCTGCACAGGCTCAATCTGATTTGAGCAATTTAATTACCCAGTAAACCACCAGGTGCCATATTTTAGTTATATGGTTACCACCCAGTATAGTAAATGGTTTCCTGGTGTACAGGAAACCATTTGGCTTGTCACTCAGTGTAGAGTTACCTGTAGACAGAAAGAAGAGGAAAGAATGAAGGAAAGAAAAACAGAAGAGGAAGGAAGGAGAGGAAAGGGCAGTCACTTGAGCAGCACTACATCGAGTGATTGGATGTTGAGCGTCCCCACCTATCACTATCAAATGCATATGATACGTACTGTATCCAGTCCCTTCCCTTGGTAGTAATCAGGACAGAAATATGAGAACAATTCTTTATACAGTACTGTATGTGGCTCTGTACATTTCAGCAAGATTACCAGAACAGGGCATTGCTCCCTGACTGCAGTGTGGTGTGCATCCTGTATTGTATGACAAGATAATGTGTGAAAAAAAAAAAAAAGCCTCCTCCTGACATTTCATTTCCAGTCATGCATCAATTATTTGCAGAGCCTTTTAGCACAAATGTCTGGTAAGCATTGTTTTTACTGAAGGAAAATTTAATTGCTTTTAGTGTTCAGATCTTTTTGTGGTCTACCACTGACTTATAAATTGTTGTGTAGAAAATCCACATGTAAGTTTTTAAAAACAACTTGTAATAATCACAGTCTTATCTCCCTCAACCTTAATAACTTCACTGTGATGACAGCATTTATATTTTATTCATATTACCACCACATGATTTTACTCAGATTAGGAGAGGTCTGGTAATGAGGAGATTAGAAACAAACTCCAGTACTTCCTTTGGCTATGAAAAGTCTCCCAGAAGCTGAATTAAACACTCTGTTGGTAACAAGAATAAGATGAAAAAATCTGCCACTGTAGTGAATGGGTTAATTGACCTTCAAGACAGAGCGAAGTTTTGTAGACACAAATTTTATGACATCTCAGCTATTCCACATTCTCTCCTGCCTCACCACCCCAGACAGGGCATAATTTGATATACTTTGTCATAAATCTTTGTCTGACAACCAATTTCTCCTCTCAACCTCCCTCCCCACCACCACCACACCCTGGACAGAGTGATCCAAGACAACATCGTTCTGATATCAAGGGCATTGAGGCACCAGTTTGTCATCCCAGAGTGGCAAGAATTCACAACCTATATAGAAGAATTTTACTGGTCTTGTAAGGGGCTCACAGGGGGCAAGGTAAGTCAGTAATCTACTAAAGCACTGTCAGGCTCCTTTGACTCACTCAGCTGCATAACATAACTGGACATTAGCAGGAATAGCATGCCTGTACTATAATTCTTGGACCATGAGAGTGTTAACATTATATAAAGTACATGACTTTTCATTAACACAATATTTTTGTTGATTAGGTAGCTGTGGAACTAACTTCTTTCAAGTAGGTAAATGGTACCGAAATAAACATTAAGTGCTTCATTTGGCTTGAGCTGTGCTTTTGTGCTTATGAAACAGGGGTGTGTCATGTCACTATGGCTGTTTAATTGGCTGTTTAATGTGTACTGTACATGAGTGGAGTAATGATGTCTAGGGCTGGTGATGGTTTTGTCAAAACAGAGGGTGTGTGGCCATGTGCAGTTTGACACAAGTTTGTGGGAAGTAACTCCATCTTGTGTAGTGTTTGTGATAAGTGAGTGCATAAAAGATATAGTGGTATTAGAAGTAGGCTGCAAAATAATGCTTTTGTGTGTGTGATTAGATGGATGTGTAATGCGTCCTTGAATTCAAGGCCAAGGGGACTAAGATTGCAATTGAAAAGTTGAGAGGAGGATGAGACTGGAATGTATTGGTGTTGTGATGAGGAGAGATAGATTTAGATTGTTTGGGCATATGGAGAGGATGGAGGATAATAGTTGGGTGCAGAAGGTTAGACGTGTGAACATCAGGGTAGGGCTGCAGCAGGTAGGCTGTAAAAGACCTAGTACGAGGTCATAGAATGTGACCACAGTGATAAGGGACTGAATAGGGAGGCTGCCAGAGACTGAGCAGGATGGAGAGCCACCAGCAGGTGACCAAGGCCAATGCATTCAGACATGTTGGAGCCGTTAAAAAGGATATGATGAATGATGGAATGTAAAATAGATTTTAATAATAACAAAATTAAAAATAATGTAAATTGTAATGATACAGTAGACCCACATTTTAACGGACCACAACAGACTGGATATCAGATTTAACAGACATCATGAGGCTCACCTGACTTTTGTTGGCTATAATGAATAATGTCCATTAAATGGGGTGCAGTGGATCACAATACATCTGTTTCTTACACCTTTTTACTCTGTCCTGGCCTACAGTTGCCCTCTCCCCATCATGATTGCTGAGTTGTAATAACAGACTATAGCAATACTGTTCTAGTCATGAAGAAGTGCTATGACATGGTTATGAAAGAAGCTGCAAAAGAGTAAAATTATGGATGAAGTTTGTGTAATATGGATATAGTTTTAATTTTTAGTACTAGAATGTGCTGTTGTAGTCATTTATTTTCAAATTTGCTTAACATCTCACATGGGGAGGGGGGGGGGACCATTGGATATAACAAACTGTTGTTTTTATCCAATCAGGCTTTCCTCAATTAGTCTGGTATAGTGGACGTATAGTATTTAAAATGTTTATGCTTTTAAAAAATAAGTTTTTGCCAGTCTTTTCTAGAAATTTCTGCACATTTTATGAATACAGTATAATGAAATTGTATGTAAGGCAAGTGGCAAACACTTTCAATTTGATTATAAGTACAGATATGCCTCAATATACGATACCCCTAGATGCAATACCTGGCTTAGTGATGGTGGTAGAATACCAGCATACCTAGCTTAATGATGGCCAAACCCCAGTTCAACGATGAGTTTAGATTTTCTTTTACCGATTTTGATGATATTTTAAACTTAGAATTTTGTATGTAGGTTGATTTATAAACTGTTTTTATACTTATGTGTTTTAGTCATAGGTGGGATGAACATTGTCTCCCTGTTATCAAGGCCCAGTAGTCCTCCTACATACCATACAGCTACAGTTTACTAAATTTGATTTTTTCTAGACATATTTGACACTTTTCAGATTTTATTTTTGGGTTTAGATGAATTATAAACCGCTTTTAGACTTAGTGTAGCGTGTTTTAAAGCTATTTGGGGGTTTAGGTGAGCTAGAAACTTGTTTTTGGACTCATCTGGGTGGGTTTAGGACTTAGTTGGGGGGGAAACCCATGGATAAAAAATGCATCCCTACACTTTACATGTTAAATCTACCCTGATATACGATACCCTGCTTAGCGATGGGTTTTTACTTAACCAATTACATTGTTAAACTGGGGTATACCTGTAATATAGTGTCAGGTATTGTGAGTAGTGCAGTTAAAGTGATTAAATTAAGGTGAGAATTAGTGATTTACTTATTAAATATTGCAAAGATGTCATCTCCCTGTGTTAAGTCTGTCTATTTATAGGCTGATGCCATATTCCTGTAAGGGGTGGCCATTTGTCTTTGAGTTAGTTGTTTTATGGGAAGAGACACTAACCTTCAACCAACCCACTTGGTGACACATAGGGAACATGTGTGGGTTGGTTATATGGTTACCACCCTGCACTTGGTGACACATAGGGAACATGTGTGGGTTGGTTATATGGTTACCACCCTGCATTGTAACTGGGTTGTAAATGGTTTCCTGGCTTACAGTAAACCATTAGGCTTGTTCCTCAGTGTAAAACCACCTGAAAAGGAAAGAAGAGTAATAAAGAGTGACATGAAAGTTGGGAAAAATAGGAAGAGGGGAAGGCAGACACAAAAAAAGAATGCTAAAGGTGAAGGAAGAAGTAGGCAGTACTGCATCAATCAAGTGGATGATGGTCACCACCACCTACAGTGTTAAATATTATTGTGTTACTTTTGCATGACAATATCCTCCTACAGACAAACTAACAGCATAAAAAATAAAAAGCTTCAGCTCTGGCTCAGATGAGTGGTGCAATATAACCTCAGTGCCCCTGCTGATAAAAAGTTTTAAAATGAGCAGTGAATTGTACAGCCTTATATGGGCACATCTTGCAGCACAGCATGAAAAAATTGATCAGTACTTTTCATCATTGTCCACAGAAAAGTTCAGTGGGGTTAGAGATCCCTCTGCAACTTCCAACTGTTCAGATATGACATTAGATGATGAGAAGAAAGTGGCATGAATTTCGAGTGATCACTCCATGAAAATGAAACATTGAACTCTTTTTGGATGTTCAGTACTATACAACCAGAAACAGTGTCCACACATTTCTTCAAGTTCATTATCCATTTTTCTACAGTTCTCCAGGACATAGTGTTGTGAACAGAGATTTTCGGCTCTGACAAATATCAAAGACAAGAAAAGAGAAAAGGCTTACAGTATTTGTGTTGATGAGGAGATGAGAGTTTGTTTGTCTCAAATTTTACCTAATGTAATGAGGTTGCCGCACAAAAGGAAGCTCACACTTCTCACTGAATTTTGTGAGTAGATCATGATTTTATGTAGCTGCATCATTTTATACTTTCTGGATATCTCATGATCATATTATAATGTAGTTGTATTCTGTATCATGAGTAATGCACTGTGAGAAGTTGATTTTTTGCTTTTGTAGTTTTTTGACAATAAAAAATTTGGTTTGGGTGAGTAAATTTTCATTCTGAAGATATGGCACAGAGAAAAAAGTTTGGGAACCACTGATCTTCAGTGGGAGCAGTTGAAATGGGTTTTGTTAGAAATGCTTGGGGAATGACACAAAAATATAAATGGACTAATGAAAGGATTCATTTGATTGTGGTATAGAGGTTGATGATATGAGAAAAGAAAAATAATGTAAGGTGATTTGGTTAATGGAGAGTGATTGATTGACTAGGAGAGTATATGAGAGTGACGTGGATAGGGGAAGAAGGAGGGGGAGACCTAGAGCAAGATACTGTAGATTAACTGAAAGAATACTGTATGGAAAGGAGTGAGGTGTAATCTGGGTAAAATGGTTGCTACTCTGTGCAAGGACAGAAACACAAGGTTTATTTGCCAAGGCTACCTTTGTCAGAATATGGCATTAGGCAATAGGTAGATAGATAGTATTTATTTTATTTACTTATTTACTTTTTGTGTTCTTCTTTAGATTGGGGAGTAGATTATCGACAATATGAATAACTCATGGAAAAAGATTAGTATCAATGTTTGAGGTTTACAGTCTTGTCCTATCAATGGATGGTATGTAATTTTAACCATTATAATAGCAGTATGTATTTAGTGAAGGCAGCAGAGCATTTGCTGTACAGAACTTCTTTGCAGTAATAGTGCAGTACTATATTTTGCTTCTCATGTTTCTTGTAAACATTTTCCTTCCTTATGAAAGCATTGTATTTATTGGCTAATATAGATTTTTTTCCCAACAGGTTGCATCATACATTCCACAATTAGCCAGATTTAATCCAGATTACTGGGGTGCTGCTGTGTGTTCAGTTGATGGGCAACGCTTCGAGATTGGCGATACTAACATTAACTTCACTGTACAGTCATGCAGGTGGGAACAGAGAGGAATAAGCAGATTTGTAGCATAAAAAGTAAGTTTGTAGAGGAGTGAGTGAATTTGTAAATGAAAAGCAGCTGACACAGTAAATAAAGAGGGATTATGTAAGTTTTTGTTTATATGTATAGTTTGGATGGAGAGGTGTGGAATGCTGTTAAAAATGTTTATGATGGTATGAATAGGTGGGTGGTTGAGTGAATAGTTTAATCAGTGTTGGAGTGAGACAAGAATGTGTGCGGTCCCCACGACTGTTCACATATACTGTACAGGCATACCCCGATATCCAGTGCATTGGTAACCGATGATTTGCTAGACCTAACAAGAGAAATTGAGGAACATTCCCACAATCCAAATGGCCATCGATTCACTAGTCCGAACACTCTGCTCTTCCCTAGGTTTGAAATGATCACATATGAACAGGATGTGGTGATGCACATGGCTCTCCTTGTCCTCTCTCCAGCCCCTCTCTTCTCCTTGCTTTCCCTCCTCCACACTGCACCATGCTCAGCACTGCCAGGTGTGTCTCCCTCTCCATCCCCCTACTCCCAGTTGTCTTCCTCCCCGTCCCTTCTTGTCTCTCGAGTCTGTGTATGTGTGTATTTACCTAGTTGTGATTTATGGGAAAGTAGCAATGCTCGTACTGTCCCGTCTCCATAACTGTTAACATCCAGCTTG